>CAWWDY010000477.1:97500-403000 GCA_963942605.1 Poecilus cupreus
TTTATATAGGATTTCAGAACTAAATTCTGTTTTTTGTTTCTTTTCGTAACGTATTGCTTCATTTATTGTATTCCATAATTTTTTTGCATTATTTCCGCTGTGTTCTATCTTTCTAGAGAAGTACAGTTTCTTTTTATATTTAATGGTGTTGGTAACCTTATTTTTAAGTGTCTTATACTCTTGATTTAATTTAGGAATAACGTTATCATTTTTCTCTAATTTCATTTTCTTATACGCTTTATCTTTTTCTTTAATTAAATCATATATTTCTTTATCCATCCATGTTTCATTTTAGTTTTTTATTTTTATTTGTTTGCTACAATTATGTTTTGTTTCCTGAATAATTGTTTGTAATTTTACAAAATTTTCTACAGTGTTTATATTTATTTTATTTATTATTTCAGTTCTATAACGATTGTAGTCAATGATAGTTTTGTACTTTGCATTTTCCCTTTTTTTATTTATTAATTTGTTAATATTAACCTTAATTATATTATGGTCGGATAAATCCGTGATTTCAACAGTGACGTTGATTCGATAACTTTTAATGCTGCTTGAAACATGGTCTATGATTGCTGTATTTCTAGTAGCTGCTTCTTGGGTGATTAAGTTGTTGATTTCAAATCCGTTGCTGCGAATTATATTCTTGTATTGTGTGATTTCTTTATTTTGTTTAAGTAAATCAATATTTAAGTCTCCTATTATTATGCAATTATTTTGATATTTTTCGAGCAAGTCATCTATGTAATCAAGAGTCTCTTTTATGTGTGTGTCTGGTGGCCGGTATATGAAAATATATTTTATATCCTTAATTTTAATTACCAGTGTATTGATGTTATATAGTGTTACATTTTCAATTAAATCAAAAGGCAAATTATCTTTTATATATACAGATACTCCTCCACCTCTACCAGTTCTGCAACAATGTGCACTGTTGTAGTCCTTCAAGTTATAAAATTTAGTTTCATTAGAGTTTAACCAAGTTTCGGTGATTGCGATTATATCTGGTAAATTATGCTGATTAATAATTGCTGTAAACTCATCAAATTTATTCCTAATACTTCGAATATTTAAGTAGAATATTGAAAATTGAATTTGATATTTTGTTTGACTTAACCAAATTATTAAAAACTTATTAAAATGTTCTTTTAACTGCTTTATTGCTCTTCTTCTTCATCACTTTCCTTTAGAGATTCTATATCTTCTTCTGTTTTTATACGATATACCTTAAACCCTTCCTTTTTTCTAGCATAAACTTTACCTTGTTTACACCAGATAAATTTAAATCCGTATTCCTCTCTTTTCAATTCTAATGCTTTTTTAAGAAGAATTCTTGTTTCGTATCCTAAATCCTCATTTATATAAATGGTTGTTCCTGCTGTGTCTATTCCACAACTTGCAGTACTAAGGTTTCTAAATTGTCTTCTTTTTTTTAATATATTATTTCTTGTTTCAATATTATTAAGTTTAATCTTAATAAGTACTGATTGTTTGTTTTTCAGGTTGATTCTGTTTATAGATTCAATATCGTTGTTATTGACTTCCTCTTTAATATGAAGAAAAATCTTACTCAATTTAGCTTGTATTACATCATCAGTATCATCTGCATCTTTACAAATGCCTGTAATTATTAAATTTCCTTCACGTTTGTTATTTTCATTAACATCAATTTTAGTTTTTAATTTATTAACATCCTCCCTCAATCTATAATTTTCTTTCTTAATTTCTTGTAACATATCCTTAAATACTGAATTTTTTATCCTTTCTTCCTCAAATTTTTCATTAATAAAAATCAATGATTGTTGATAACCACGTACCTCTTCTCTTAGTTGTTGTAATTCATGTAATACTTGCTCCATTCGCTGCCCCAGGCTTGCTTCCATCTGCTTTCCACTAGTGTTGGTTTGGTTGCCTAAGTCAGAGCTCGTAGATGCAACACCACCGGTGTTGACTCGGACAGTACTGTCCTCCTTGACCTTTGTAACCTCATTTTTTCCATTCTGACAGCCCGGGCATGTCCACAACGATTTTGTTTGATGCATTATTCGAGCATCAAATTCATTTATGCCCACGCAATCTACATGAAAAAAGGAACTGCACTGACCACTACACTTTAATTTATACAAACTTTTTCCAATAGTTTTTTTGCATTTTTTACAGATTAATTTATTGCCCGCCATCATAAGATAAACGTCAATCAGTATTAAACTTGCAAAAACATAGAAAAACGCTGTTTTCAACTATTCAAACTGACAAATTCATGTTTCTTCCGTGCGAAACGGCGATTTATGAGAAATGACGATAAAATTGCTGTTTTAAACTTGCAAAAACATAGAAAAACGCTGTTTTTAACTATTCAAACTGATAAATTCATGTTCCTTTCGTGCGAAACGGCGATTTATGAGAAATGACGATTAAATTGCTGTTATAAACTTGCAAAAACATAGAAGAACGCTGTTTTCAACTATTCAAACTGATAAATTCATGTTTCTTTCGTTCGAAACGGTGCATTTTTGTTAAATCACGATAAAACTGCTGTTTTAAACTAGCAAAATCAAGAAAAGCTGTTTTCAACAATCTAAACTGACGTATTTCAAATGCTGTTTTAAACTTGAAAAAACATAGAAAACGCTGTTTTCAACTATTCAAACTGATAAATTCATGTTTCTTTCTTTCGAAACGGTGGATTTTTGTGAAATCACGATAAAACTGCTGTTTTAAACTAGCCAAACCAAGAAAACGCTGGTTTCAACAATCTAAACTGACGTATTTAAATGTTGTTTTAAACTTGCAAAAACATAGAAAACGCTGTTTTGAACTTATCCAAACTGACAAATTTATGTTTCTTCCGTGCGAAACGACGATTTATGAGAAATTTCGATAAAATTGCTGTTTAAAACTTGCAAAAACATAGAAAAACGTTGTTTTCAACTATTCAAACTGATAAATTCATGTTTCTTTCGTGCGAAACCGCGATTTATGAGAAATGACGTTTAAATTGTTGTTTTAAACTTGAAAAAACATAGAAAACACTGTTTTCAACTATTCAAACTGACAAATTCATGTTTGTTCCGTGCGAAACGGCGATTTATGAGAAATAACGATAAAATTTAACTTGCAAAAACATAGAAAAACGCTGTTTTCAACTATTCAAACTGACAAATTCATGTTTCTTCCGTGCAAACCGGCGATTTATGAGAAATGACGATAAAATTGCTGTTTTAAACTTGAAAAAACATAGAGAAACGCTGTTTTCAACTATTCAAACTGATAAATTCATGTTTCTTTCTTTCGAAACGGTGGATTTTTGTGAAATCACGATAAAACTGCTGTTTTAAACTAACAAAAACAAGAAAACGCTGTTTTCAACAATCTAAACTGACGTATATAAAATGCTGTTTTAAACTTGCAAAAACATAGAAAACGCTCTTTTGAACTATGATGCTAAATTCATGTTTCTTTTGTGCGAAACGGCTATTTATGAGAAATGACGATAAAATTGCTGTTTTAAACTTGCAAAAACATAGAAAAACGCTGTTTTCAACCATTCAAACTGATAAATTCATGTTTTTTTCGTGCGAAACGGCGATTTATGAGAAATAACGATAAAATTGCTGTTTTAAACTTGCAAAAACATAGAAAAACGCTGTTTTGAACTATTCAAACTGACAAATTCATGTTTCTTTCGTGCGGAACGGCGATTTATGAGAAATGACGATAAAATTGCTGTTTTAAACTTGCAAAAACATAGAAAAACGCTGTTTTCAACTATTCAAACTGATAAATTCATGTTTCTATCGTGCGAAACGGCGATTTATGAGATATGACGATAAAATTTAACTTGCAAAAACATAGAAAAACGCTGTTTTCAACTATTCAAACTGACAAATTCATGTTTGTTCCGTGTGAAACGGCGATTTATGAGAAATGACGATAAAATTGCAGTTTTAAACTTGCGAAAACATAGAAAAACGCTGTTTTCAAATATTCATACTTATAAATTCATGTTTCTTTCGTGCGATACGGCTATTTATGAGAAATGACGATAAAATTGCTGTTTAAAACTTGCAAAAACATAGAAAAACGTTGTTTTCAACTATTCAAACTGATAAATTCATGTTTCTTTCGTGCGAAACCGCGATTTATGAGAAATGACGTTTAAATTGTTGTTTTAAACTTGAAAAAACATAGAAAAACGCTGTTTTCAACTATTCAAACTGACAAATTCATGTTTGTTCCGTGCGAAACGGCGATTTATGAGAAATGACGATAAAATTTAACTTGCAAATACATAGAAAAACGCTGTTTTCAACTATTCAAACTGACAAATTCATGTTTCTTTCTTTCGAAACGGTATATTTTTGTGAAATCACGATAAAACTGCTGTTTTAAACTAACAAAACCAAGAAAACGCTGTTTTCAACAATCTAAACTGACGTATTTAAAATGCTGTTTTAAACTTGCAAAAACATAGAAAACGCTCTTTTGAACTATGATGCTAAATTCATGTTTCTTTCGTGCGAAACGGCGATTTATGAGAAATGACGATTATATTGCTGTTTTAAACTTGCAAAAACATAGAAAAACGCTGTTTTGAACTATTCAAACTGACAAATTCATGTTTCTTTCGTGCGAAACGGCGATTTATGAGAAATGACAATAAAATTGCTGTTTTAAACTTGCAAAAACATAGAAAAACGCTGTTTTCAACTATTCAAACTGATAAATTCATGTTTCTATCGTGCGAAACGGCGATTTATGAGAAATAACGTTTAAATTGTTGTTTTCAACTTGCAAAAACATAGAAAAACGCTGTTTTAAACTATTCAAACTGACAAATTCATGTTTCTTCCGCGCGAAACGGCGATTTATGAGAAATGACGATAAAATTTAACTTGCAAAAACATAGAAAAACGCTGTTTTCAACTATTCAAACTGACAAATTCATGTTTATTCCGTGCAAACCGGCGTTTTATGAGAAATGACGATAAAATTGCTGTTTTAAATTTGAAAAAACATAGAAAAACGCTGTTTTCAACTATTCAAACTGATAAATTCATGTTTCTTTCTTTCGAAACGGTGGATTTTTGTAAAATCACGATAAAACTGCTGTTTTAAACTAACAAAACCAAGAAAACGCTGTTTTCAACAATCTAAACTGACGTATTTACATGCTGTTTTAAACTTGCAAAAACATAGAAAACGCTGTTTTGAACTATGATGCTAAATTCATGTTTCTTTCGTGCGAAACGGCGATTTATGAGAAATGACGATAAAATTGCTGTTTTAAACTTGCAAAAACATAGAAAAACGCTGTTTTGAACTATTCAAACTGACAAATTCATGTTTCTTTCGTGCGAAACGGCGATTTATGAGAAATGACGATAAAATTGCTGTTTTAAACTTGCAAAAACATAGAAAAACGCTGTTTTCAACTATTCAAACTGATAAATTCATGTTTCTATCGTGCGAAACGGCGATTTATGAGAAATAACGTTTAAATTGTTGTTTTCAACTTGCAAAAACATAGAAAAACGCTGTTAAACTATTCAAACTGACAAATTCATGTTTCTTCCGCGCGAAACGGCGATTTATGAGAAATGACGATAAAATTTAACTTGCAAAAACATAGAAAAACGCTGTTTTCAACTATTCAAACTGACAAATTCATGTTTATTCCGTGTAAACCGGCGTTTTATGAGAAATGACGATAAAATTGCTGTTTTAAATTTGAAAAAACATAGATAAACGCTGTTTTCAACTATTCAAACTGATAAATTCATGTTTCTTTCTTTCGAAACGGTGGATTTTTGTGAAATCACGATAAAACTGCTGTTTTAAACTAACAAAACCAAGAAAACGCTGTTTTCAACAATCTAAACTGTCGTATTTAAATGCTGTTTTAAACTTGCAAAAACATAGAAAACGCTGTTTTGAACTATCCAAACTGACAAATTCATGTTTCTACCGTGCAAAACGGCAATTTACGAGATATGACGATAAAATAGTTGTTTTAAATTTGCAAAAACATAGAAAAACGCTGTTTTCAACTATTCAAACTGATAAATTGATGTTTCTTTCGTGCGAAATGGCGAATTTTGAGAAATGACGATAAAATTGTAGTATTAAACTTGCAAAAACATAGAAAAACGCTATTTTAAACTATTCAAACTGATACATTCATGTTTCTTTCGTGCGAAACGGCTATTTATGAGAAATGACGATAAAATTGCTGTTTTAAACTTGCAAAAACATAGAAAAACGCTGCTTTCAACTACTCAAACTGATAAATTCTTGTTTCTTCCGTGCGAAACGGCGATTTATGAGAAATGAAGATGAAATTGCTGTTTTAAACTTGCAAAAACATAGAAAAACGAAGTTTTCAACTATTCAAACTGACAAATTTATGTTTCTTACGTGCAAAACGGTGCATTTTTGTGAAATCACGATAAAACTGCTGTTTTAAACTAGCAAAATCAAGAAAACGCTGTTTTCAACAATCTAAACTGACGTATTTAAAATGCTGTTTTAAACTTGCAAAAACATAGAAAACGCTGTTTTTAACTATCTAAACTGACAAATTCATGTTTCTTTCGTGCGAAACGGCGATTTATGAGAAATGACGATAAGATTGCTGTTTTAAACTTGCAAAGACATAGAAAAACGCTGTTTTCAACTATTCAAACTGATAAATTAATGTTTCTTCCGTGCGAAACGGCGATTTATGAGAAATGACGATAAAATTGCTGTTTTAAACTTGCAAAAACATTGAAAAACGCTGTTTTCAACTATTCAAACTGATAAATTCATGTTTCTTTCGTTCGAAACGGTGGATTTTTGTGAAATCACGATAAAACTGCTGTTTTAAACTAGCAAAACCAAGAAAACGCTGTTTTCAACAATCTAAACTGACGTATTTAAATGCTGTTATAAACTTGCAAAAACATATAAAACGCTGTTTTGAACTATCCAAACTGACAAATTCATGTTTCTTTCTTGCGAAACGGCGATTTATGAGAAATGACGATAAGATTGCTGTTTTAAATTTGCAAAAACATGGCAAAACGCTGTTTTCAACTATTCAAACTGATAAATTCATGTTTCTTTCGTGCGAAACTGCGATTTATGAGAAATGACGATATAATTGCTGTTTTAAACTTGCAAAAACATAGAAAAACGCTGTTTTCAACTATTCAAACTGACAAATTCATGTTTCTTTCGTGCGAAACGGCGATTTATGAGATATGACGATAAAATTTAACTTGCAAAAACATAGAAAAACGCTGTTTTCAACTATTCAAACTGACAAATTCATGTTTCTTCCGTGTGAAACGGCGATTTATGAGAAATGACGATAAAATTGCAGTTTAAAACTTGCAAAAACATAGAAAAACGCTGTTTTCAAATATTCAAACTTATAAATTCATGTTTCTTTCGTGCGAAACGGCTATTTATGAGAAATGACGATAAAATTGCTGTTTTAAACTTGCAAAAACTCAGAAAAACGCTGTTTTCAACTATTCAAACTGATAAATTCATGTTTCTATCGTGCGAAACGGCGATTTATGAGAAATGAAGATGAAATTGCTGTTTTAAACTTGCAAAAACATAGAAAAACGCTGTTTTCAACTATTCAAACTGACAAATTCATGTTTCTTCCGTGCGAAACGGCGATTTATGAGAAATGACGATTAAATTGCTGTTTTAAACTTGCAAAAACATAGAATAACGCTGTTTTCAACTATTCAAACTGATAAATTCATGTTTCTTTCGTTCGAAACGGTGCATTTTTGTTAAATCAGGATAAAACTGCTGTTTTAAACTAGCAAAATCAAGAAAAGCTGTTTTCAACAATCTAAACTGACGTATTTAAAATGCTGTTTTAAACTTGAAAAAACATAGAAAAACGCTGTTTTCAACTATTCAAACTGATAAATTCATGTTTCTTTCTTTCGAAACGGTGGATTTTGGTGAAATCACGATAAAACTGCTGTTTTAAACTAGCCAAACCAAGAAAACGCTGGTTTCAACATTCTAAACTGACGTATTTAAATGCTGTTTTAAACTTGCAAAAACATAGAAAACGCTGTTTTGAACTATCCAAACTGACAAATTCATGTTTCTTTCGTGCGAAACGGCGATTTATGAGAAATGTCGATAAGATTGCTGTTTTAAACTTGTAAAAACATAGAAAAATGCTGTTTTCAACTATCCAAACTGATAAATTCATGTTTCTTCCGTGCGAAACGGCGATTTATGAGAAATGACGATAAAATTGCTGTTTTAAACTTGCAAAAACATAGAAAAACGCTGTTTTCAACTATTCAAACTGATAAATTGATGTTTCTTTCGTGCGAAATGGCGACTTTTGAGAAATGACGATAAAATTGCAGTTTTAAACTTGCAAAAACATAGAAAAACGCTATTTTCAACTATTCAAACTGATAAATTCATGTTTCTTTCGTGCGAAACGGCTATTTATGAGAAATGACGATAAAATTGCTGTTTTAAACTTGCAAAAACATAGAAAAACGCTGTTTTCAACTATTCAAACTGATAAATTCATGTTTCTTTCGTGCGAAGCGGCGATTTATGAGAAATGACGATAAAATTACTGTTTTAAACTTGCAAAAACATAGAAAAACGCTGTTGTCAACTATTCAAACTGATAAATTCATGTTTCTTTTGTTCGAAACGGTGGATTTTTGTGAAATCACGATAAAACTACTGTTTTAAACTAGCAAAACCAAGAAAACGCTGTTTTCAACAATCTAAACTGACGTATTTAAAATGCTGTTTTAAACTTGCAAAAACATAGAAAACGCTCATTAGAACTTATCCAAACTGACAAATTTATGTTTCTTCCGTGCAAACCGTCGATTTATGAGAAATGACGATAAAATTGTTGTTTTAAACTTGAAAAAACCTAGAAAAACGCTGTTTTCAACTATTCAAACTGATAAATTCATGTTTCTTTCGTGAGAAACAGCGATTTAAGAGAAATGACGATAAAATTGCTGTTTTAAACTTGCAAAAACATAGAAAAACGCGGTTTAAACTATTCAAACTGACAAATTTATGTTTCTTCCGTGCGAAACGACGATTTATGAGAAATTACGTTTAAATTGTTGTTTTAAACTTGCAAAAACATAGAAAAACGCTGTTTTCAACTATTCAAACTGACAAATTCATGTTTCTTCCGAGCGAAACGGCGATTTATGAGAAATGACCATAAAATTTAACTTGCAAAACCATAGAAAAACGCTGTTTTCAACTATTCAAACTGACAAATTCATGTTTCTTCCGTGCAAACCGGCGATTTATGAGAAATGGCGATAAAATTGCTATTTTAAACTTGAAAAAACATAGAAAAACGCTGTTTTCAACTATTCAAACTGATGAATTCATGTTTCTTTCTTTCGAAACGGTGGATTTTTGTGAAATCATGATAAAACTGCTGTTTTAAACTAAAAAAACCAAGAAAACGCTGTTTTCAACAATCTAACCTGACGTATTTAAAATGTTGTTTTAAACTTGCAAAAACATAGAAAACGCTCTTTTGAACTATGATGCTAAATTCATGTTTCTTTTGTGCGAAACGGCGATTTATGAGAAATGACGATGAAATTGCTGTTTTAAACTTGCAGAAACATAGAAAAACGCTGTTTTCAACTATTCAAACTGACAAATTCATGTTTCTTCCGTGCGAAACGGCGATTTATGAGAAATGACGATAAAATTGCTGTTTTAAAATTGCAAAAACATAGAAAAACGCTGTTTTCAACTATTCAAACTGATAAATTCATGTTTCTTTCGTGCGAAACGGCGATTTATGAGAAATGACGATTAAATTGCTGTTATAAACTTGCAAAAACATAGAAGAACGCTGTTTTCAACTATTCAAACTGACAAATTCATGTTTCTTTCGTTCGAAACGGTGCATTTTTGTTAAATCACGATAAAACTGCTGTTTTAAACTAGCAAAATCAAGAAAAGCTGTTTTCAACAATCTAAACTGACGTATTTTAAATGCTGTTTTAAACTTGAAAAAACATAGAAAAACGCTGTTTTCAACTATTCAAACTGATAAATTCATGTTTCTTTCTTTCGAAATGGTGGATTTTTGTGAAATCACGATAAAACTGCTGTTTTAAACTAGCCAAACCAAGAAAACCCTGGTTTCAACAATCTAAACTGACGTATTTAAATGCTGTTTTAAACTTGCAAAAACATAGAAAACGCTGTTTTGAACTATCCAAACTGACAAATTCATGTTTCTTTCGTGCGAAACGGCGATTTATGAGAAATGACGATAAGATTGCTGTTTTAAACTTGTAAAAACATAGAAAAATGCTGTTTTCAACTATTCAAACTGATAAATTCATGTTTCTTCCGTGCGAAACGGCGATTTATGAGAAATAACGATAAAATTGCTGTTTTAAACTTGCAAAAACATAGAAAAACGCTGTTTTCAACTATTCAAACTGATAAATTGATGTTTCTTTCGTGCGAAATGGCGAATTTTGAGAAATGACGATAAAATTGCAGTTTTAAACTTGCAAAAACATAGAAAAACGCTATTTTCAACTATTCAAACTGATAAATTCATGTTTCTTTCGTGCGAAACGGCTATTTATGAGAAATGACGATAAAATTGCTGTTTTAAACTTGCAAAAACATAGAAAAAGGCTGTTTTCAACTATTCAAACTGATAAATTCATGTTTCTTTCGTGCGAAGCGGCGATTTTTGAGAAATGACGATAAAATTACTGTTTTAAACTTGCAAAAACATAGAAAAACGCTGTTGTCAACTATTCAAACTGATAAATTCATGTTTCTTTTGTTCGAAACGGTGGATTTGTGTGAAATCACGATAAAACTGCTGTTTTAAACTAGCAAAACCAAGAAAACGCTGTTTTCAACAATCTAAACTGACGTATTTAAAATGCTGTTTTAAACTTGCAAAAACATAGAAAACGCTCTTTTGAACTTATCCAAACTGACAAATTTATGTTTCTTCCGTACAAACCAGCGATTTATGAGAAATGACGATAAAATTTCTGTTTTAAACTTGAAAAAACATAGAAAAACGCTGTTTTCAACTATACAAACTGATAAATTCATGTTTCTTTCGTTCGAAATGGCGATTTATGAGAAATGACGATAAAATTGCTGTTTTAAACTTGCAAAAACATAGAAAAACGCTGTTTTCAACTATTCAAACTGATAAATTCATGTTTCTTTCGTGCGAAACGGCGATTTATGAGAAATGACGTTTAAATTGTTGTTTTAAACTTGCAAAAACATAGAAAAACGCTGTTTTCAACTATTCAAACTGACAAATTCATGTTTCTTCCGTGCAAACCGGCGATTTATGAGAAATGGCGATTAAATTGCTGTTTTAAACTTGCAAAAACATAGAAAAACGCTGTTGTCAACTATTCAAACTGATAAATTCATGTTTCTTTTGTTCGAAACGGTGGATTTGTGTGAAATCACGATAAAACTGCTGTTTTAAACTAGCAAAACCAAGAAAACGCTGTTTTCAACAATCTAAACTGACGTATTTAAAATGCTGTTTTAAACTTGCAAAAACATAGAAAACGCTCTTTTGAACTATGATGTTAAATTCATGTTTCTTTTGTGCGAAACGGCGATTTATGAGAAATGACGATGAAATTGCTGTTTTAAACTTGCAAAAACATAGAAAACGCTCTTTTGAACTATGATGTTAAATTCATGTTTCTTTTGTGCGAAACGGCGATTTATGAGAAATGACGATGAAATTGCTGTTTTAAAATTGCAAAAACATAGAAAAACGCTGTTTTCAACTATTTAAACTGACAAATTCATGTTTCTTCCGTGCGAAACGGCGATTTATGAGAAATGACGATAAAATTGCTGTTTTAAACTTGCAAAAACATAGAAAAACGCTGTTTTCAACTATTCAAACTGATAAATTCATGTTTCTTTCGTGCGAAACGGCGATTTATGAAAAATGAATGATTAAATTGCTGTTATAAACTTGCAAAAACATAGAAGAACGCTGTTTTCAACTATTCAAACTGATAAATTCATGTTTCTTTCGTTCGAAACGGTGCATTTTTGTTAAATCACGATAAAACTGCTGTTTTAAACTAGCAAAATCAAGAAAAGCTGTTTTCAACAATCTAAACTGACGTATTTAAAATGCTGTTTTAAACTTGAAAAAACATAGAAAAACGCTGTTTTCAACTATTCAAACTGATAAATTCATGTTTCTTTCTTTTGAAACGGTGGATTTTTGTGAAATCACGATAAAACTGCTGTTTTAAACTAGCCAAACCAAGAAAACGCTGGTTTCAACAATCTAAACTGACGTATTTAAATGCTGTTTTAAACTTGCAAAAACATAGAAAACGCTGTTTTGAACTATCCAAACTGACAAATTCATGTTTCTTTCGTGCGAAACGGCGATTTATGAGAAATGACGATAAGATTGCTGTTTTAAACTTGTAAAAACATAGAAAAATGCTGTTTTCAACTATTCAAACTGATAAATTCATGTTTCTCTTGTGCGAAACGGCGATTTATGAGAAATGACGAAAAATTGCTGTTTTAAACTTGCAAAAACATAGAAAAACGCTGTTTAAACTATTCAAACTGACAAATTTATGTTTCTTCCGTGCGAAACGACGATTTATGAGAAATGACGATAAAATTGCTGTTTTAAACTTGCAAAAACATAGAAAAACGCTGTTTTCAACTATTTAAACTGATAAATTCATGTTTCTTTTGTGCGAAACGGCGATTTATGAGAAATGACGATGAAATTGCTGTTTTAAACTTGCAGAAACATAGAAAAACGCTGTTTTCAACTATTCAAACTGACAAATTCATGTTTCTTCCGTGCGAAACGGCGATTTATGAGAAATGACGATAAAATTGCTGTTTTAAAATTGCAAAAACATAGAAAAACGCTGTTTTCAACTATTCAAACTGATAAATTCATGTTTCTTTCGTGCGAAACGGCGATTTATGAGAAATGACGATTAAATTGCTGTTATAAACTTGCAAAAACATAGAAGAACGCTGTTTTCAACTATTCAAACTGATAAATTCATGTTTCTTTCGTTCGAAACGGTGCATTTTTGTTAAATCACGATAAAACTGCTGTTTTAAACTAGCAAAATCAAGAAAAGCTGTTTTCAACAATCTAAACTGACGTATTTTAAATGCTGTTTTAAACTTGAAAAAACATAGAAAAACGCTCTTTTCAACTATTCAAACTGATAAATTCATGTTTCTTTCTTTCGAAATGGTGGATTTTTGTGAAATCACGATAAAACTGCTGTTTTAAACTAGCCAAACCAAGAAAACCCTGGTTTCAACAATCTAAACTGACGTATTTAAATGCTGTTTTAAACTTGCAAAAACATAGAAAACGCTGTTTTGAACTATCCAAACTGACAAATTCATGTTTCTTTCGTGCGAAACGGCGATTTATGAGAAATGACGATAAGATTGCTGTTTTAAACTTGTAAAAACATAGAAAAATGCTGTTTTCAAATATTCAAACTGATAAATTCATGTTTCTTCCGTGCGAAACGGCGATTTATGAGAAATAACGATAAAATTGCTGTTTTAAACTTGCAAAAACATAGAAAAACGCTGTTTTCAACTATTCAAACTGATAAATTGATGTTTCTTTCGTGCGAAATGGCGAATTTTGAGAAATGACGATAAAATTGCAGTTTTAAACTTGCAAAAACATAGAAAAACGCTATTTTCAACTATTCAAACTGATAAATTCATGTTTCTTTCGTGCGAAACGGCTATTTATGAGAAATGACGATAAAATTGCTGTTTTAAACTTGCAAAAACATAGAAAAACGCTGTTTTCAACTATTCAAACTGATAAATTCATGTTTCTTTCGTGCGAAGCGGCGATTTATGAGAAATGACGATAAAATTACTGTTTTAAACTTGCAAAAACATAGAAAAACGCTGTTGTCAACTATTCAAACTGATAAATTCATGTTTCTTTTGTTCGAAACGGTGGATTTGTGTGAAATCACGATAAAACTGCTGTTTTAAACTAGCAAAACCAAGAAAACGCTGTTTTCAACAATCTAAACTGACGTATTTAAAATGCTGTTTTAAACTTGCAAAAACATAGAAAACGCTCTTTTGAACTTATCCAAACTGACAAATTTATGTTTCTTCCGTACAAACCAGCGATTTATGAAAAATGACGATAAAATTTCTGTTTTAAACTTGAAAAAACATAGAAAAACGCTGTTTTCAACTATACAAACTGATAAATTCATGTTTCTTTCGTTCGAAATGGCGATTTATGAGAAATGACGATAAAATTGCTGTTTTAAACTTGCAAAAACATAGAAAAACGCTGTTTTCAACTATTCAAACTGATAAATTCATGTTTCTTTCGTGCGAAACGGCGATTTATGAGAAATGACGTTTAAATTGTTGTTTTAAACTTGCAAAAACATAGAAAAACGCTGTTTTCAACTATTCAAACTGACAAATTCATGTTTCTTCCGTGCAAACCGGCGATTTATGAGAAATGGCGATAAAATTGCTGTTTTAAACTTGCAAAAACATAGAAAAACGCTGTTGTCAACTATTCAAACTGATAAATTCATGTTTCTTTTGTTCGAAACGGTGGATTTGTGTGAAATCACGATAAAACTGCTGTTTTAAACTAGCAAAACCAAGAAAACGCTGTTTTCAACAATCTAAACTGACGTATTTAAAATGCTGTTTTAAACTTGCAAAAACATAGAAAACGCTCTTTTGAACTATGATGTTAAATTCATGTTTCTTTTGTGCGAAACGGCGATTTATGAGAAATGACGATGAAATTGCTGTTTTAAAATTGCAAAAACATAGAAAAACGCTGTTTTCAACTATTTAAACTGACAAATTCATGTTTCTTCCGTGCGAAACGGCGATTTATGAGAAATGACGATAAAATTGCTGTTTTAAACTTGCAAAAACATAGAAAAACGCTGTTTTCAACTATTCAAACTGATAAATTCATGTTTCTTTCGTGCGAAACGGCGATTTATGAAAAATGACGATTAAATTGCTGTTATAAACTTGCAAAAACATAGAAGAACGCTGTTTTCAACTATTCAAACTGATAAATTCATGTTTCTTTCGTTCGAAACGGTGCATTTTTGTTAAATCACGATAAAACTGCTGTTTTAAACTAGCAAAATCAAGAAAAGCTGTTTTCAACAATCTAAACTGACGTATTTAAAATGCTGTTTTAAACTTGAAAAAACATAGAAAAACGCTGTTTTCAACTATTCAAACTGATAAATTCATGTTTCTTTCTTTTGAAACGGTGGATTTTTGTGAAATCACGATAAAACTGCTGTTTTAAACTAGCCAAACCAAGAAAACGCTGGTTTCAACAATCTAAACTGACGTATTTAAATGCTGTTTTAAACTTGCAAAAACATAGAAAACGCTGTTTTGAACTATCCAAACTGACAAATTCATGTTTCTTTCGTGCGAAACGGCGATTTATGAGAAATGACGATAAGATTGCTGTTTTAAACTTGTAAAAACATAGAAAAATGCTGTTTTCAACTATTCAAACTGATAAATTCATGTTTCTTCCGTGCGAAACGGCGATTTATGAGAAATGACGAAAAATTGCTGTTTTAAACTTGCAAAAACATAGAAAAATGCTGTTTTCAACTATTCAAACTGATAAATTAATGTTTCTTTCGTTCGAAATGGCGATTTATGAGAAATGACGATAAAATTACTGTTTTAAACTTGCAAAAACATAGAAAAACGCTGTTGTCAACTATTCAAACTGATAAATTCATGTTTCTTTTGTTCGAAACGGTGGATTTGTGTGAAATCACGATAAAACTGCTGTTTTAAACTAGCAAAACCAAGAAAACGCTGTTTTCAACAATCTAAACTGACGTATTTAAAGTGCTGTTTTAAACTTGCAAAAACATAGAAAACGCTCTTTTGAACTTATCCAAACTGACAAATTTAAGTTTCTTCCGTACAAACCGGCGATTTATGAGAAATGACAATAAAATTGCTGTTTTAAACTTGAAAAAACATAGAAAAACGCTGTTTTCAACTATTCAAACTGATAAATTCATGTTTCTTTCGTGAGAAACAGCGATTTAAGAGAAATAACGATAAAATTGCTGTTTTAAACTTGCAAAAACATAGAAAAACGCTGTTTTCAACCATTCAAACTGATAAATTAATGTTTCTTTCGTTCGAAATGGCGATTTATGAGAAATGACGATTAAATTGCTGTTTTAAACTTGCAAAAACATAGAAAAACGCTGTTTTCAACTATTCAAACTGACAAATTTATGTTTCTTCCGTGCGAAACGACGATTTATAAGAAATGACGATAAAATTGCTGTTTTAAACTTGCAAAAACATAGAAAAACGCTGTTTTCAACTATTCAAACTGATAAATTCATGTTTCTATCGTGCGAAACGGCGATTTATGAGAAATGACGTTTAAATTGTTGTTTTAAACTTGCAAAAACATAGAAAAACGCTGTTTTCAACTATTCAAACTGACAAATTCATGTTTCTTCCGCGCGAAACGGCGATTTATGAGAAATGACGAAAAAAATTTAACTTGCAAAAACATAGAAAAACGCTGTTTTCAACTATTCAAACTGACAAATTCATGTTTATTCCGTGCAAACCGGCGATTTATGAGAAATGACGATAAAATTGCTGTTTTAAACTTGCAAAAACATAGAAAAACGCTGTTTTCAACTATTCAAACTGATAAATTCATGTTTCTTCCGTGCGAAACGGCAATTTACGAGATATGACGATAAAATAGTTGTTTTAAATTTGCAAAAACATAGAAAAACGCTGTTTTCAACTATTCAAACTGATAAATTGATGTTTCTTTCGTGCGAAATGGCGAATTTTGAGAAATGACGATAAAATTGTAGTATTAAACTTGCAAAAACATAGAAAAACGCTATTTTAAACTATTCAAACTGATACATTCATGTTTCTTTCGTGCGAAACGGCTATTTATGAGAAATGACGATAAAAATGCTGTTTTAAACTTGCAAAAACATAGAAAAACGCTGCTTTCAACTACTCAAACTGATAAATTCTTGTTTCTTCCATGCGAAACGGCGATTTATGAGAAATGACGATAAAATTGCTGTTTTAAACATGCAAAAACATAGAGAAACGCTGTTTTCAACTATTTAAACTGATAAATTCATGTTTCTTTCGTGCGAAACGGCGATTTATGAGAAATGAAGATGAAATTGCTGTTTTAAACTTGCAAAAACATAGAAAAACGAAGTTTTCAACTATTCAAACTGACAAATTCATGTTTCTTCCGTGCGAAACGGTGCATTTTTGTGAAATCACGATAAAACTGCTGTTTTAAACTAGCAAAATCAAGAAAACGCTGTTTTCAACAATCTAAACTGACGTATTTAAAATGCTGTTTTAAACTTGCAAAAACATAGAAAACGCTGTTTTGAACTATCCAAACTGACAAATTCATGTTTCTTTCGTGCGAAACGGCGATTTATGAGAAATGACGATAAGATTGCTGTTTTAAACTTGCAAAGACATAGAAAAACGCTGTTTTCAACTATTCAAACTGATAAATTCATGTTTCTGCCGTGCGAAACGGCGATTTATGAGAAATGACGATAAAATTGCTGTTTTAAACTTGCAAAAACATTGAAAAACGCTGTTTTCAACTATTCAAACTGATAAATTCATGTTTCTTTCGTTCGAACGGTGGATTTTTGTAAAATCACGATAAAACTGCTGTTTTAAACTAGCAAAACCAAGAAAACGCTGTTTTCAACAATCTAAACTGACGTATTTAAATGCTGTTATAAACTTGCAAAAACATATAAAACGCTGTTTTGAACTATCCAAACTGACAAATTCATGTTTCTTTCTTGCGAAACGGCGATTTATGAGAAATGACGATAAGATTGCAGTTTTAAATTTGCAAAAACATGGCAAAACGCTGATTTCAACTATTCAAACTGATAAATTCATGTTTCTTTCGTGCGAAACTGCGATTTATGAGAAATGACGATATAATTGCTGTTTTAAACTTGCAAAAACATAGAAAAACGCTGTTTTCAACTATTCAAACTGACAAATTCATGTTTCTTTCTTGCGAAACGGCGATTTATGAGATATGACGATAAAATTTAACTTGCAAAAACATAGAAAAACGCTGTTTTCAACTATTCAAACTGACAAATTCATGTTTCTTCCGTGTGAAACGGCGATTTTTGAGAAATGACGATAAAATTGCAGTTTTAAACTTGCAAAAACATAGAAAAACGCTGTTTTCAAATATTCATACTTATAAATTCATGTTTCTTTCGTGCGAAACGGCTATTTATGAGAAATGACGATAAAATTGCTGTTTAAAACTTGCAAAAACATAGAAAAACGTTGTTTTCAACTATTCAAACTGATAAATTCATGTTTCTTTCGTGCGAAACCGCGATTTATGAGAAATGACGTTTAAATTGTTGTTTTAAACTTGAAAAAACATAGAAAAACGCTGTTTTCAACTATTCAAACTGACAAATTCATGTTTGTTCCGTGCGAAACGGCGATTTATGAGAAATGACGATAAAATTTAACTTGCAAATACATAGAAAAACGCTGTTTTCAACTATTCAAACTGACAAATTCATGTTTCTTCCGTGCAAACCGGCGATCTATGAGAAATGACGATAAAATTGCTGTTTTAAACTTGAAAAAACATAGAGAAACGCTGTTTTCAACTATTCAACTGATAAATTCATGTTTCTTTCTTTCGAAACGGTATATTTTTGTGAAATCACGATAAAACTGCTGTTTTAAACTAACAAAACCAAGAAAACGCTGTTTTCAACAATCTAAACTGACGTATTTAAAATGCTGTTTTAAACTTGCAAAAACATAGAAAACGCTCTTTTGAACTATGATGCTAAATTCATGTTTCTTTCGTGCGAAACGGCGATTTATGAGAAATGACGATAAAATTGCTGTTTTAAACTTGCAAAAACATAGAAAAACGCTGTTTTGAACTATTCAAACTGACAAATTCATGTTTCTTTCGTGCGAAACGGCGATTTATGAGAAATGACGATAAAATTGCTGTTTTAAACTTGCAAAAACATAGAAAAACGCTGTTTTCAACTATTCAAACTGATAAATTCATGTTTCTATCGTGCGAAACGGCGATTTATGAGAAATAACGTTTAAATTGTTGTTTTAAACTTGCAAAAACATAGAAAAACGCTGTTTTCAACTATTCAAACTGACAAATTCATGTTTCTTCCGCGCGAAACGGCGATTTATGAGAAATGACGATAAAATTTAACTTGCAAAAACATAGAAAAACGCTGTTTTCAACTATTCAAACTGACAAATTCATGTTTATTCCGTGCAAACCGGCGTTTTATGAGAAATGACGATAAAATTGCTGTTTTAAACTTGAAAAAACATAGAAAAACGCTGTTTTCAACTATTCAAACTGATAAATTCATGTTTCTTTCTTTCGAAACGGTGGATTTTTGTGAAATCACGATAAAACTGCTGTTTTAAACTAACAAAAGCAAGAAAACGCTGTTTTCAACAATCTAAACTGACGTATTTAAATGCTGTTTTAAACTTGCAAAAACATAGAAAACGCTGTTTTGAACTATTCAAACTGACAAATTCATGTTTCTTTCGTGCGGAACGGCGATTTATGAGAAATGACGATAAGAATGCTGTTTTAAACTTGCAAAAACATAGAAAAACGCTGTTTTCAACTATTCAAACTGATAAATTCATGTTTCTACCGTGCGAAACGGCAATTTACGAGATATGACGATAAAATAGTTGTTTTAAATTTGCAAAAACATAGAAAAACGCTGTTTTCAACTATTCAAACTGATAAATTGATGTTTCTTTCGTGCGAAATGGCGAATTTTGAGAAATGACGATAAAATTGTAGTATTAAACTTGCAAAAACATAGAAAAACGCTATTTTAAACTATTCAAACTGATACATTCATGTTTCTTTCGTGCGAAACGGCTATTTATGAGAAATGACGATAAAATTGCTGTTTTAAACTTGCAAAAACATAGAAAAACGCTGCTTTCAACTACTCAAACTGATAAATTCTTGTTTCTTCCGTGCGAAACGGCGATTTATGAGAAATGAAGATGAAATTGCTGTTTTAAACTTGCAAAAACATAGAAAAACGAAGTTTTCAACTATTCAAACTGACAAATTTATGTTTCTTCCGTGCAAAACGGTGCATTTTTGTGAAATCACGATAAAACTGCTGTTTTAAACTAGCAAAATCAAGAAATCGCTGTTTTCAACAATCTAAACTGA
This sequence comes from Poecilus cupreus, assembly GCA_963942605.1. NCBI lineage: Eukaryota > Metazoa > Arthropoda > Insecta > Coleoptera > Carabidae > Poecilus > Poecilus cupreus. The sequence continues at coordinate 117,884 of CAWWDY010000477.1, forward strand.
CGTATTTAAAATGCTGTTTTAAACTTCCAAAAACATAGAAAACGCTGTTTTTAACTATCCAAACTGACAAATTCATGTTTCTTTCGTGCGAAACGGCGATTTATGAGAAATGACGATAAGATTGCTGTTTTAAACTTGCAAAGACATAGAAAAACGCTGTTTTCAAATATTCAAACTGATAAATTAATGTTTCTTCCGTGCGAAACGGCGATTTATGAGAAATGACGATAAAATTGCTGTTTTAAACTTGCAAAAACATTGAAAAACGCTGTTTTCAACTATTCAAACTGATAAATTCATGTTTCTTTCGTTCGAAACGGTGGATTTTGTGAAATCATGATAAAACTGCTGTTTTAAACTAGCAAAACCAAGAAAACGCTGTTTTCAACAATCTAAACTGACGTATTTAAATGCTGTTATAAACTTGCAAAAACATATAAAACGCTGTTTTGAACCATCCAAACTGACAAATTCATGTTTCTTTCTTGCGAAACGGCGATTTATGAGAAATGACGATAAGATTGCTGTTTTAAATTTGCAAAAACATGGCAAAACGCTGTTTTCAACTATTCAAACTGACAAATTCATGTTTCTTTCGTGCGAAACGGCGATTTATGAGATATGACGATAAAATTTAACTTGCAAAAACATAGAAAAACGCTGTTTTCAACTATTCAAACTGACAAATTCATGTTTCTTCCGTGTGAAACGGCGATTTATGAGAAATGACGATAAAATTGCAGTTTAAAACTTGCAAAAACATAGAAAAACGCTGTTTTCAAATATTCAAACTTATGAATTCATGTTTCTTTCGTGCGAAACGGCTATTTATGAGAAATGACGATAAAATTGCTGTTTTAAACTTGCAAAAACTCAGAAAAACGCTGTTTTCAACTAATCAAACTGATAAATTGATGTTTCTTTCGTGCGAAATGGCGACTTTTGAGAAATGACGATAAAATTGCAGTTTTAAACTTGCAAAAACATAGAAAAACGCTATTTTCAACTATTCAAACTGATAAATTCATGTTTCTTTCGTGCGAAACGGCTATTTATGAGAAATGACGATAAAATTGCTGTTTTAAACTTGCAAAAACATAGAAAAACGCTGTTTTCAACTATTCAAACTGATAAATTCATGTTTCTTTCGTGCGAAGCGGCGATTTATGAGAAATGACGATAAAATTACTGTTTTAAACTTGCAAAAACATAGAAAAACGCTGTTGTCAACTATTAAAACTGATAAATTCATGTTTCTTTTGTTCGAAACGGTGGATTTTTGTGAAATCACGATAAAACTACTGTTTTAAACTAGCAAAACAAAGAAAACGCTGTTTTCAACAATCTAAACTGACGTATTTAAAATGCTGTTTTAAACTTGCAAAAACATAGAAAACGCTCATTAGAACTTATCTAAACTGACAAATTCATGTTTCTTCCGTGCAAACCGGCGATTTATGAGAAATGACGATAAAATTGCTGTTTTAAACTTGAAAAAACCTAGAAAAACGCTGTTTTCAACTATTCAAACTGATAAATTCATGTTTCTTTCGTGAGAAACAGCGATTTAAGAGAAATGACGATAAAATTGCTGTTTTAAACTTGCAAAAACATAGAAAAACGCTGTTTTCAACTATTCAAACTGATAAACTCATGTTTCTTTCGTTCGAAACGGCGATTTATGAGAAATGACGATAAAATTGCTGTTTTAAACTTGCAAAAACATAGAAAAACGCTGTTTTCAACTATTCAAACTGACAAATTTATGTTTCTTCCGTGCGAAACGACGATTTATGAGAAATGACGATAAAATTGCTGTTTTAAACTTGCAAAAACATAGAAAAACGCTGTTTTCAACTATTTAAACTGATAAATTCATGTTTCTTTCGTGCGAAACGGCGATTTATGAGAAATGACGTTTAAATTGTTGTTTTAAACTTGCAAAAACATAGAAAAACGCTGTTTTCAACTATTCAAACTGACAAATTCATGTTTCTCCCGTGCGAAACGGCGATTTATGAGAAACGACGATAAAATTTAACTTGCAAAACCATAGAAAAACGCTGTTTTCAACTATTCAAACTGACAAATTCATGTTTCTTCCGTGCAAACCGGCGATTTATGAGAAATGGCGATAAAATTGCTATTTTAAACTTGAAAAAACATAGAAAAACGCTGTTTTCAACTATTCAAACTGATAAATTCATGTTTCTTTCTTTCGAAACGGTGGATTTTTGTGAAATCATGATAAAACTGCTGTTTTAAACTAAAAAAACCAAGAAAACGCTGTTTTCAACAATCTAAACTGACGTATTTAAAATGTTGTTTTAAACTTGCAAAAACATAGAAAACGCTCTTTTGAACTATGATGCTAAATTCATGTTTCTTTTGTGCGAAACGGCGATTTATGAGAAATGACGATGAAATTGCTGTTTTAAACTTGCAGAAACATAGAAAAACGCTGTTTTCAACTATTCAAACTGACAAATTCATGTTTCTTCCGTGCGAAACGGCGATTTATGAGAAATGACGATAAAATTGCTGTTTTAAAATTGCAAAAACATAGAAAAACGCTGTTTTCAACTATTCAAACTGATAAATTCATGTTTCTTTCGTGCGAAACGGCGATTTATGAGAAGTGACGATTAAATTGCTGTTATAAACTTGCAAAAACATAGAAGAACGCTGTTTTCAACTATTCAAACTGATAAATTCATGTTTCTTTCGTTCGAAACGGTGCATTTTTGTTAAATCACGATAAAACTGCTGTTTTAAACTAGCAAAATCAAGAAAAGCTGTTTTCAACAATCTAAACTGACGTATTTAAAATGCTGTTTTAAACTTGAAAAAACATAGAAAAACGCTGTTTTCAACTATTCAAACTGATAAATTCATGTTTCTTTCTTTCGAAACGGTGGATTTTTGTGAAATCACGATAAAACTGCTGTTTTAAACTAGCCAAACCAAGAAAACCCTGGTTTCAACAATCTAAACTGACGTATTTAAATGCTGTTTTAAACTTGCAAAAACATAGAAAACGCTGTTTTGAACTATCCAAACTGACAAATTCATGTTTCTTTCGTGCGAAACGGCGATTTATGAGAAATGACGATAAGATTGCTGTTTTAAACTTGTAAAAACATAGAAAAATGCTGTTTTCAACTATTCAAACTGATAAATTCATGTTTCTTCCGTGCGAAACGGCGATTTATGAGAAATAACGATAAAATTGCTGTTTTAAACTTGCAAAAACATAGAAAAACGCTGTTTTCAACTATTCAAACTGATAAATTGATGTTTCTTTCGTGCGAAATGGCGAATTTTGAGAAATGACGATAAAATTGCAGTTTTAAACTTGCAAAAACATAAAAAAACGCTATTTTCAACTATTCAAACTGATAAATTCATGTTTCTTTCGTGCGAAACGGCTATTTATGAGAAATGACGGTAAAATTGCTGTTTTAAACTTGCAAAAACATAGAAAAACGCTGTTTTCAACTATTCAAACTGATAAATTCATGTTTCTTTCGTGCGAAGCGGCGATTTATGAGAAATGACGATAAAATTACTGTTTTAAACTTGCAAAAACATAGAAAAACGCTGTTGTCAACTATTCAAACTGATAAATTCATGTTTCTTTTGTTCGAAACGGTGGATTTGTGTGAAATCACGATAAAACTGCTGTTTTAAACTAGCAAAACCAAGAAAACGCTGTTTTCAACAATCTAAACTGACGTATTTAAAATGCTGTTTTAAACTTGCAAAAACATAGAAAACGCTCTTTTGAACTTATCCAAACTGACAAATTTATGTTTCTTCCGTACAAACCAGCGATTTATGAGAAATGACGATAAAATTTCTGTTTTAAACTTGAAAAAACATAGAAAAACGCTGTTTTCAACTATACAAACTGATAAATTCATGTTTCTTTCGTTCGAAATGGCGATTTATGAGAAATGACGATAAAATTGCTGTTTTAAACTTGCAAAAACATAGAAAAACGGTGTTTTCAACTATTCAAACTGATAAATTCATGTTTCTTTCGTGCGAAACGGCGATTTATGAGAAATGACGTTTAAATTGTTGTTTTAAACTTGCAAAAACATAGAAAAACGCTGTTTTCAACTATTCAAACTGACAAATTCATGTTTCTTCCGTGCAAACCGGCGATTTATGAGAAATGGCGATAAAATTGCTGTTTTAAACTTGCAAAAACATAGAAAAACGCTGTTGTCAACTATTCAAACTGATAAATTCATGTTTCTTTTGTTCGAAACGGTGGATTTGTGTGAAATCACGATAAAACTGCTGTTTTAAACTAGCAAAACCAAGAAAACGCTGTTTTCAACAATCTAAACTGACGTATTTAAAATGCTGTTTTAAACTTGCAAAAACATAGAAAACGCTCTTTTGAACTATGAAGTTAAATTCATGTTTCTTTTGTGCGAAACGGCTATTTATGAGAAATGACGATGAAATTGCTGTTTTAAACTTGCAAAAACATAGAAAACGCTCTTTTGAACTATGATGTTAAATTCATGTTTCTTTTGTGCGAAACGGCGATTTATGAGAAATGACGATGAAATTGCTGTTTTAAAATTGCAAAAACATAGAAAAACGCTGTTTTCAACTATTTAAACTGATAAATTGATGTTTCTTTTGTGCGAAATGGCGAATTTTGAGAAATGACGATAAAATTGCAGTTTTAAACTTGCAAAAACATAGAAAAACGCTATTTTCAACTATTCAAACTGATAAATTCATGTTTCTTTCGTGCGAAACGGCTATTTATGAGAAATGACGGTAAAATTGCTGTTTTAAACTTGCAAAAACATAGAAAAACGCTGTTTTCAACTATTCAAACTGATAAATTCATGTTTCTTTCGTGCGAAGCGGCGATTTATGAGAAATGACGATAAAATTACTGTTTTAAACTTGCAAAAACATAGAAAAACGCTGTTGTCAACTATTCAAACTGATAAATTCATGTTTCTTTTGTTCGAAACGGTGGATTTGTGTGAAATCACGATAAAACTGCTGTTTTAAACTAGCAAAACCAAGAAAACGCTGTTTTCAACAATCTAAACTGACGTATTTAAAATGCTGTTTTAAACTTGCAAAAACATAGAAAACGCTCTTTTGAACTTATCCAAACTGACAAATTTATGTTTCTTCCGTACAAACCAGCGATTTATGAGAAATGACGATAAAATTTCTGTTTTAAACTTGAAAAAACATAGAAAAACGCTGTTTTCAACTATACAAACTGATAAATTCATGTTTCTTTCGTTCGAAATGGCGATTTATGAGAAATGACGATAAAATTGCTGTTTTAAACTTGCAAAAACATAGAAAAACGCTGTTTTCAACTATTCAAACTGATAAATTCATGTTTCTTTCGTGCGAAACGGCGATTTATGAGAAATGACGTTTAAATTGTTGTTTTAAACTTGCAAAAACATAGAAAAACGCTGTTTTCAACTATTCAAACTGACAAATTCATGTTTCTTCCGTGCAAACCGGCGATTTATGAGAAATGGCGATAAAATTGCTGTTTTAAACTTGCAAAAACATAGAAAAACGCTGTTGTCAACTATTCAAACTGATAAATTCATGTTTCTTTTGTTCGAAACGGTGGATTTGTGTGAAATCACGATAAAACTGCTGTTTTAAACTAGCAAAACCAAGAAAACGCTGTTTTCAACAATCTAAACTGACGTATTTAAAATGCTGTTTTAAACTTGCAAAAACATAGAAAACGCTCTTTTGAACTATGAAGTTAAATTCATGTTTCTTTTGTGCGAAACGGCGATTTATGAGAAATGACGATGAAATTGCTGTTTTAAACTTGCAAAAACATAGAAAACGCTCTTTTGAACTATGATGTTAAATTCATGTTTCTTTTGTGCGAAACGGCGATTTATGAGAAATGACGATGAAATTGCTGTTTTAAAATTGCAAAAACATAGAAAAACGCTGTTTTCAACTATTTAAACTGACAAATTCATGTTTCTTCCGTGCGAAACGGCGATTTATGAGAAATGACGATAAAATTGCTGTTTTAAACTTGCAAAAACATAGAAAAACGCTGTTTTCAACTATTCAAACTGATAAATTCATGTTTCTTTCGTGCGAAACGGCGATTTATGAAAAATGACGATTAAATTGCTGTTATAAACTTGCAAAAACATAGAAGCACGCTGTTTTCAACTATTCAAACTGATAAATTCATGTTTCTTTCGTTCGAAACGGTGCATTTTTGTTAAATCACGATAAAACTGCTGTTTTAAACTAGCAAAATCAAGAAAAGCTGTTTTCAACAATCTAAACTGACGTATTTAAAATGCTGTTTTAAACTTGAAAAAACATAGAAAAACGCTGTTTTCAACTATTCAATCAAGATAAAACTGCTGTTTTAAACTAGCAAAATCAAGAAAAGCTGTTTTCAACAATCTAAACTGACGTATTTAAAATGCTGTTTTAAACTTGAAAAAACATAGAAAAACGCTGTTTTCAACTATTCAAACTGATAAATTCATGTTTCTTTCGTGCGAAGCGGCGATTTATGAGAAATGACGATAAAATTACTGTTTTAAACTTGCAAAAACATAGAAAAACGCTGTTGTCAACTATTCAAACTGATAAATTCATGTTTCTTTTGTTCGAAACGGTGGATTTGTGTGAAATCACGATAAAACTGCTGTTTTAAACTAGCAAAACCAAGAAAACGCTGTTTTCAACAATCTAAACTGACGTATTTAAAATGCTGTTTTAAACTTGCAAAAACATATAAAACGCTCTTTTGAACTTATCCAAACTGACAAATTTATGTTTCTTCCGTACAAACCAGCGATTTATGAGAAATGACGATAAAATTTCTGTTTTAAACTTGAAAAAACATAGAAAAACGCTGTTTTCAACTATACAAACTGATAAATTCATGTTTCTTTCGTTCGAAATGGCGATTTATGAGAAATGACGATAAAATTGCTGTTTTAAACTTGCAAAAACATAGAAAAACGCTGTTTTCAACTATTCAAACTGATAAATTCATGTTTCTTTCGTGCGAAACGGCGATTTATGAGAAATGACGTTTAAATTGTTGTTTTAAACTTGCAAAAACATAGAAAAACGCTGTTTTCAACTATTCAAACTGACAAATTCATGTTTCTTCCGTGCAAACCGGCGATTTATGAGAAATGGCGATAAAATTGCTGTTTTAAACTTGCAAAAACATAGAAAAACGCTGTTGTCAACTATTCAAACTGATAAATTCATGTTTCTTTTGTTCGAAACGGTGGATTTGTGTGAAATCACGATAAAACTGCTGTTTTAAACTAGCAAAACCAAGAAAACGCTGTTTTCAACAATCTAAACTGACGTATTTAAAATGCTGTTTTAAACTTGCAAAAACATAGAAAACGCTCTTTTGAACTATGAAGTTAAATTCATGTTTCTTTTGTGCGAAACGGCGATTTATGAGAAATGACGATGAAATTGCTGTTTTAAACTTGCAAAAACATAGAAAACGCTCTTTTGAACTATGATGTTAAATTCATGTTTCTTTTGTGCGAAACGGCGATTTATGAGAAATGACGATGAAATTGCTGTTTTAAAATTGCAAAAACATAGAAAAACGCTGTTTTCAACTATTTAAACTGACAAATTCATGTTTCTTCCGTGCGAAACGGCGATTTATGAGAAATGACGATAAAATTGCTGTTTTAAACTTGCAAAAACATAGAAAAACGCTGTTTTCAACTATTCAAACTGATAAATTCATGTTTCTTTCGTGCGAAACGGCGATTTATGAAAAATGACGATTAAATTGCTGTTATAAACTTGCAAAAACATAGAAGAACGCTGTTTTCAACTATTCAAACTGATAAATTCATGTTTCTTTCGTTCGAAACGGTGCATTTTTGTTAAATCACGATAAAACTGCTGTTTTAAACTAGCAAAATCAAGAAAAGCTGTTTTCAACAATCTAAACTGACGTATTTAAAATGCTGTTTTAAACTTGAAAAAACATAGAAAAACGCTGTTTTCAACTATTCAATCAAGATAAAACTGCTGTTTTAAACTAGCAAAATCAAGAAAAGCTGTTTTCAACAATCTAAACTGACGTATTTAAAATGCTGTTTTAAACTTGAAAAAACATAGAAAAACGCTGTTTTCAACTATTCAAACTGATAAATTCATGTTTCTTTCTTTTGAAACGGTGGATTTTTGTGAAATCACGATAAAACTGCTGTTTTAAACTAGCCAAACCAAGAAAACGCTGGTTTCAACAATCTAAACTGACGTATTTAAATGCTGTTTTAAACTTGCAAAAACATAGAAAACGCTGTTTTGAACTATCCAAACTGACAAATTCATGTTTCTTTCGTGCGAAACGGCGATTTATGAGAAATGACGAAAAAGTTGCTGTTTTAAACTTGCAAAAACATAGAAAAACGCTGTTTTCAACTATTCAAACTGATAAATTGATGTTTCTTTCGTGCGAAATGGCGAATTTTGAGAAATGACGATAAAATTGAAGTTTTAAACATGCAAAAACATAGAAAAACGCTATTTTCAACTATTCAAACTGATAAATTCATGTTTCTTTCGTGCGAAACGGCTATTTATGAGAAATGACGATAAAATTGCTGTTTTAAACTTGCAAAAACATAGAAAAACGCTGTTTTCAACTATTCAAACTGATAAATTCATGTTTCTTTCGTGCGAAGCGGCGATTTATGAGAACAGACGATAAAATTACTGTTTTAAACTTGCAAAAATATAGAAAAAACGCTGTTGTCAACTATTCAAACTGATAAATTCATGTTTCTTTTGTTCGAAACGGTGGATTTGTGTGAAATCACGATAAAACTGCTGTTTTAAACTAGCAAAACCAAGAAAACGCTGTTTTCAACAATCTAAACTGACGTATTTAAAATGCTGTTTTAAACTTGCAAAAACATAGAAAACGCTCTTTTGAACTTATCCAAACTGACAAATTTAAGTTTCTTCCGTACAAACCGGCGATTTATGAGAAATGACGATAAAATTGCTGTTTTAAACTTGAAAAAACATAGAAAAACGCTGTTTTCAACTATTCAAACTGATAAATTCATGTTTCTTTCGTGAGAAACAGCGATTTAAGAGAAATGACGATAAAATTGCTGTTTTAAACTTGCAAAAACATAGAAAAACGCTGTTTTCAACAATTCAAACTGATAAATTCATGTTTCTTTCGTTCGAAATGGCGATTTATGAGAAATGACGATAAAATTGCTGTTTTAAACTTGCAAAAACATAGAAAAAACGCTGTTTTCAACTATTCAAACTGACAAATTTATGTTTCTTCCGTGCGAAACGACGATTTATGAGAAATGACGATAAAATTGCTGTTTTAAACTTGCAAAAACATAGAAAAACGCTGTTTTCAACTATTCAAACTGATAAATTCATGTTTCTTTCGTGCGAAACGGCGATTTATGACAAATGACGTTTAAATTGTTGTTTTAAACTTGCAAAAACATAGAAAAACGCTGTTTTCAACTATTCAAACTGACAAATTCATGTTTCTTCCGTGCGAAACGGCGATTTATGAGAAATGACGATAAAATTTAACTTGCAAAAACAAAGAAAAACGCTGTTTTCAATTATTCAAACTGACAAATTCATGTTTCTTCCGTGCAAACCGGCGATTTATGAGAAATGGCGATAAAATTGCTGTTTTAAACTTGAAAAAACATAGAAAAACGCTGTTTTCAACTATTTAAACTGATAAATTCATGTTTCTTTATTTCGAAACGGTGGATTTTTGTGAAATCATGATAAAACTGCTGTTTTAAACTAACAAAACCAAGAAAACGCTGTTTTCAACAATCTAAACTGACGTATTTAAAATGCTGTTTTAAACTTGCAAAAACATAGAAAACGCTCTTTTGAACTATGATGCTAAATTCATGTTTCTTTTGTGCGAAACGGCGATTTATGAGAAATGACGATGAAATTGCTGTTTTAAACTTGCAAAAACATAGAAAAACGCTGTTTGCAACTATTCAAACTGACAAATTCATGTTTCTTCCGTGCGAAACGGCGATTTATGAGAAATGACGATAAAATTGCTGTTTTAAACTTGCAAAAACATAGAAAAACGCTGTTTTCAACTATTCAAACTGATAAATTCATGTTTCTTTCGTGCGAAACGGCAATTTATGAGAAATGACGATTAAATTGCTGTTATAAACTTGCAAAAACATAGAAGAACACTGTTTTCAACTATTCAAACTGATAAATTCATGTTTCTTTCGTTCGAAACGGTGCATTTTTGTTAAATCACGATAAAACTGCTGTTTTAAATTAGCAAAATCAAGAAAAGCTGTTTTCAACAATCTAAACTGACGTATTTAAAATGCTGTTTTAAACTTGAAAAAACATAGAAAAACGCTGTTTTCAACTATTCAAACTGATAAATTCATGTTTCTTTCTTTCGAAACGGTGGATTTTTGTGAAATCACGATATAACTGCTGTTTTAAACTAGCCAAACCAAGAAAACGCTGGTTTCAACAATCTAAACTGACGTATTTAAATGCTGTTTTAAACTTGCAAAAACATAGAAAACGCTGTTTTGAACTATCTAAACTGACAAATTCATGTTTCTTTCGTGCGAAACGGCGATTTATGAGAAATGACGATAAGATTGCTGTTTTAAACTTGCAAAAACATAGAAAAATGCTGTTTTCAACTATTCAAACTGATAAATTCATGTTTCTTCCGTGCGAAACGGCGATTTATGAGAAATGACGATAAGATTGCTGTTTTAAACTTGTAAAAACATAGAAAAACGCTATTTTCAACTAATCAAACTGATAAATTCATGTTTCTTTCGTGCGAAACGGCTATTTATGAGAAATGACGATAAAATTGCTGTTTTAAACTTGCAAAAACATAGAAAAACGCTATTTTCAACTATTCAAACTGATAAATTCATGTTTCTTTCGTGCGAAACGGCTATTTATGAGAAATGACGATAAAATTGCTGTTTTAAACTTGCAAAAACATAGAAAAACGCTGTTTTCAACTATTCAAACTGATAAATTCATGTTTCTTTCGTGCGAAACGGCGATTTATGAGAAATGACGTTTAAATTGTTGTTTTAAACTTGCAAAAACATAGAAAAACGCTGTTTTCAACTATTCAAACTGACAAATTCATGTTTCTTCCGTGCGAAGCGGCGATTTATGAAAAATGACGATAAAATTTAACTTGCAAAAACATAGAAAAACGCTGTTTTCAACTATTCAAACTGACAAATTTATGTTTCTTCCGTGCGAAACGACGATTTATGAGAAATGACGATAAAATTGCTGTTTTAAACTTGCAAAAACATAGAAAAACGCTGTTTTCAACTATTCAAACTGATAAATTCATGTTTCTTTCGTGCGAAACGGCGATTTATGAGAAATGACGTTTAAATTGTTGTTTTAAACTTGCAAAAACATAGAAAAACGCTGTTTTCAACTATTCAAACTGACAAATTCATGTTTCTTCCGTGCGAAACGGCGATTTATGAGAAATGACGATAAAATTTAACTTGCAAAAACATAGAAAAACCCTGTTTTCAACTATTCAAACTGACAAATTCATGTTTCTTCCGTGCAAACCGGCGATTTATGAGAAATGGCGATAAAATTGCTGTTTTAAACTTGAAAAAACATAGAAAAAACGCTGTTTTCAACTATTCAAACTGATAAATTCATGTTTCTTTATTTCGAAACGGTGGATTTTTGTGAAATCATGATAAAACTGCTGTTTTAAACTAACAAAACCAAGAAAACGCTGTTTTCAACAATCTAAACTGACGTATTTAAAATGCTGTTTGAAACTTGCAAAAACATAGAAAACGCTCTTTTGAACTATGATGCTAAATTCATGTTTCTTTTGTGCGAAACGGCGATTTATGAGAAATGACGATGAAATTGCTGTTTTAAACTTGCAAAAACATAGAAAAACGCTGTTTTCAACTATTCAAACTGACAAATTCATGTTTCTTCCGTGCGAAACGGCGATTTATGAGAAATGACGATAAAATTGCTGTTTTAAACTTGCAAAAACATAGAAAAACGCTGTTTTCAACTATTCAAACTGATAAATTCATGTTTCTTTCGTGCGAAACGGCGATTTATGAGAAATGACGATTAAATTGCTGTTATAAACTTGCAAAAACATAGAAGAACGCTGTTTTCAACTATTCAAACTGATAAATTCATGTTTCTTTCGTTCGAAACGGTGCATTTTTGTTAAATCACGATAAAACTGCTGTTTTAAACTAGCAAAATCAAGAAAAGCTGTTTTCAACAATCTAAACTGACGTATTTAAAATGCTGTTTTAAACTTGAAAAAACATAGAAAAACGCTGTTTTCAACTATTCAAACTGATAAATTCATGTTTCTTTCTTTCGAAACGGTGGATTTTTATGAAATCACGATATAATTGCTGTTTTAAACTAGCCAAACCAAGAAAACGCTGGTTTCAACAATCTAAACTGACGTATTTAAATGCTGTTTTAAACTTGCAAAAACATAGAAAACGCTGTTTTGAACTATCCAAACTGACAAATTCATGTTTCTTTCGTGCGAAACGGCGATTTATGAGAAATGACGATAAGATTGCTGTTTTAAACTTGCAAAAACATAGAAAAATGCTGTTTTCAACTATTCAAACTGATAAATTCATGTTTCTACCGTGCGAAACGGCGATTTATGAGAAATGACGATAAGATTGCTGTTTTAAACTTGTAAAAACATAAAAAATGCTGTTTTCAACTATTCAAACTGATAAATTTATGTTTCTTCCGTGCGAAACGGCGATTTATGAGAAATGACGATAAAATTGCTGTTTTAAACATGCAAAAACATAGAAAAACGCTGTTTCCAACTATTCAAACTGATAAATTGATGTTTCTTTTGTGCGAAATGGTGAATTTGAGAAATGACGATAAAATTGCAGTTTTAAACTTGCAAAAACATAGAAAAAACGCTATTTTCAACTATTCAAACTGATAAATTCATGTTTCTTTCGTGCGAAACGGCTATTTATGAGAAATGACGATAAAATTGCTGTTTTAAACTTGCAAAAACATAGAAAAACGCTGTTTTCAACTATTCAAACTGATAAATTCATGTTTCTTTCGTGCGAAACGGCGATTTATGAGAAATGACGTTTAAATTGTTGTTTTAAACTTGCAAAAACATAGAAAAACGCTGTTTTCAACTATTCAAACTGACAAATTCATGTTTCTTCCGTGCGAAACGGCGATTTATGAAAAATGACGATAAAATTTAACTTGCAAAAACATAGAAAAACGCTGTTTTCATCTATTCAAACGGACAAATTCATGTTCCTTCCGTGCAAACCGGCGATTTATGAGAAATGGCGATAAAATTGCTGTTTTAAACTTGAAAAAACATAGAAAACGCTGTTTTCAACTATTCAAACTGATAAATTCATGTTTCTTTCTTTCGAAACGGTGGATTTTTGTGAAATCATGATAAAACTGCTGTTTTAAACTAACAAAACCAAGAAAACGCTGTTTCAACAATCTAAACTGACGTATTTAAAATGCTGTTTTAAACTTGCAAAAACATAGAAAACGCTCTTTGAACTATGATGCTAAATTAATGTTTCTTTTGTGCGAAACGGCGATTTATGAGAAATGACGATGAAATTGCTGTTTTAAACTTGCAAAAACATAGAAAAACGCTGTTTTCAACTATTCAAACTGACAAATTCATGTTTCTTCCGTTCGAAACGGCGATTTATGAGAAATGACGATAAAATTGCTGTTTTAAACTTGCAAAAACATAGAAAAACGATGTTTTCAACTATTCAAACTGATAAATTCATGTTTCTTTCGTGCGAAACGGCGATTTATGAGAAATGACGATTAAATTGCTGTTATAAACTTGCAAAAACATAGAAGAACGCTGATTTCAACTATTCAAACTGATAAATTCATGTTTCTTTCGTTCGAAACGGTGCATTTTTGTTAAATCACGATAAAACTGCTGTTTTAAACTAGCAAAATCAAGAAAAGCTGTTTTCAACAATCTAAACTGACGTATTTAAAATGCTGTTTTAAATTTGAAAAAACATAGAAAAACGCTGTTTTCAACTATTCAAACTGATAAATTCATGTTTCTTTCTTTCGAAACGGTGGATTTTTGTGAAATCACGATAAAACTGCTGTTTTAAACTAGCCAAACCAAGAAAACGCTGGTTTCAACAATCTAAACTGACAAATTCTTGTTTCTTCCGTGCAAACCGGCGATTTATGAGAAAAGACGATAAAATTGCTGTTTTAAACTTGAAAAAAACATAGAAAACGCTCTTTTGAACTATGATGCTAAATTCATGTTTCTTTTGTGGATTTTTGTGAAATCACGATAAAACTGCTGTTTTAAACTAACAAAACCAAGAAAACGCTGTTTTCAACAATCTAAACTGACGTATTTAAGATGCTGTTTTAAACTTGCAAAAACATAGAAAACGCTCTTTTGAACTATGATGCTAAATTCATGTTTCTTTTGTGCGAAACGGTGATTTATGAGAAATGACGATGAAATTGCTGTATTAAACTTGCAAAAACATAGAAAAACGCTGTTTTCTACAATTCAAACTGACAAATTTATGTTTCTTCCGTGCGAAACGGCGATTTATGAGAAATGACGATAAAATTGCCGTTTTAAACTTCCAAAAAAACATAGAAAAACGCTGTTTTCAACTATTCAAACTGATAAATTCATGTTTTTTCGTGCGAAACGGCGATTTATGAGAAATGACGATTAAATTGCTGTTATAAACTTGCAAAAACATAGAAGAACGCTCTTTCAACTTTTCAAACTGATAAATTCATGTTTCTTACGTTCGAAACGGTGCATTTTTGTTAAATCACGATAAAACTGCTATTTTAAACTAGCAAAATCAAGAAAAGCTGTTTTCAACAATCTAAACTGACGTATTTAAAATGCTGTTTTAAACTTGAAAAAACATAGAAAAACGCTGTTTTCAACTATTCAAACTGATAAATTGATGTTTCTTTCGTGCGAAATGGCGAATTTTGAGAAATGACGATAAAATTGCAGTTTTAAACTTGCAAAAACATAGAAAAACGCTGTTGTCAACTATTCAAACTGATAAATTCATGTTTCTTTCGTGCGAAACGGCGATTTATGACAAATGACGTTTAAATTGTTGTTTTAAACTTGCAAAAACATAGAAAAACGCTGTTTTCAACTATTCAAACTGACAAATTCATGTTTCTTCCGTGCGAAACGGCGATTTATGAGAAATGACGATAAAATTTAACTTGCAAAAACAAAGAAAAACGCTGTTTTCAATTATTCAAACTGACAAATTCATGTTTCTTCCGTGCAAACCGGCGATTTATGAGAAATGGCGATAAAATTGCTGTTTTAAACTTGAAAAAACATAGAAAAACGCTGTTTTCAACTATTTAAACTGATAAATTCATGTTTCTTTCGTGCGAAACGGCGATTTATGAGAAATGACGATTAAATTGCTGTTATAAACTTGCAAAAACATAGAAAACGCTGTTTTGAACTATCCAAACTGACAAATTCATGTTTCTTTCGTGCGAAACGGCGATTTATGAGAAATGACGATAAGATTGCTGTTTTAAACTTGCAAGAACATAGAAAAATGCTGTTTTCAACTATTCAAACTGATAAATTCATGTTTCTTCCGTGCGAAACGGCGATTTATGAGAAATGACGATAAGATTGCTGTTTTTAACTTGTAAAAACATAGAAAAATGCTGTTTTCAACTATTCTAACTGATAAATTTATGTTTCTTCCGTGCGAAACGGAGATTTATGAGAAATGACGAAAAAATTGCTGTTTTAAACTTGCAAAAACATAGAAAAACGCTGTTTTCAACTTTTCAAACTGATAAATTCATGTTTCTTTCGTGCGAAACGGCTATTTATGAGAAATGACGATAAAATTGCTGTTTTAAACTTGCAAAAACATAGAAAAACGCTGTTTTCAACTATTCAAACTGATAAATTCATGTTTCTTTCGTGCGAAACGGCGATTTATGAGAAATGACGTTTAAATTGTTGTTTTAAACTTGCAAAAACATAGAAAAACGCTGTTTTCAACTATTCAAACTGACAAATTCATGTTTCTTCCGTGCGAAGCGGCGATTTATGAAAAATGACGATAAAATTTAACTTGCAAAAACATAGAAAAACGCTGTTTTCAACTATTCAAACTGACAAATTTATGTTTCTTCCGTGCGAAACGACGATTTATGAGAAATGACGATAAAATTGCTGTTTTAAACTTGCAAAAACATAGAAAAACGCTGTTTTCAACTATTCAAACTGATAAATTCATGTTTCATTCGTGCGAAACGGCGATTTATGAGAAATGACGTTTAAATTGTTGTTTTAAACTTGCAAAAACATAGAAAAACGCTGTTTTCAACTATTCAAACTGACAAATTCATGTTTCTACCGTGCGAAACGGCGATTTATGAGAAATGACGATAAAATTTAACTTGCAAAAACATAGAAAACCCTGTTTTCAACTATTCAAACTAACAAATTCATGTTTCTTCCGTGCAAACCGGCGATTTATGAGAAATGGCGATAAAATTGCTGTTTTAAACTTGAAAAAAACATAGAAAAACGCTGTTTTCAACTTTTCAAACTGATAAATTCATGTTTCTTTATTTCGAAACGGTGGATTTTTGTGAAATCATGATAAAACTGCTGTTTTAAACTAACAAAACCAAGAAAACGCTGTTTTCAACAATCTAAACTGACGTATTTAAAATGCTGTTTTAAACTTGCAAAAACATAGAAAACGCTCTTTTGAACTATGATGCTAAATTCATGTTTCTTTTGTGCGAAACGGCGATTTATGAGAAATGACGATGAAATTGCTGTTTTAAACTTGCAAAAACATAGAAAAACGCTGTTTTCAACTATTCAAACTGACAAATTCATGTTTCTTCCGTGCGAAACGGCGATTTATGAGAAATGACGATAAAATTGCTGTTTTAAACTTGCAAAAACATAGAAAAACGCTGTTTTCAACTATTCAAACTGATAAATTCATGTTTCTTTCGTGCGAAACGGCGATTTATGAGAAATGACGATTAAATTGCTGTTATAAACTTGCAAAAACATAGAAGAACGCTGTTTTCAACTATTCAAACTGATAAATTCATGTTTCTTTCGTTCGAAACGGTGCATTTTTGTTAAATCACGATAAAACTGCTGTTTTAAACTAGCAAAATCAAGAAAAGCTGTTTTCAACAATCTAAACTGACGTATTTAAAATGCTGTTTTAAACTTGAAAAAACATAGAAAAACGCTGTTTTCAACTATTCAAACTGATAAATTCATGTTTCTTTCTTTCGAAACGGTGGATTTTTATGAAATCACGATATAACTGCTGTTTTAAACTAGCCAAACCAAGAAAACGCTGGTTTCAACAATCTAAACTGACGTATTTAAATGCTGTTTTAAACTTGCAAAAACATAGAAAACGCTGTTTTGAACTATCCAAACTGACAAATTCATGTTTCTTTCGTGCGAAACGGCGATTTATGAGAAATGACGATAAGATTGCTGTTTTAAACTTGCAAAAACATAGAAAAATGCTGTTTTCAACTATTAAAACTGATAAATTTATGTTTCTTCCGTGCGAAACGGCGATTTATGAGAAATGACGATAAGATTGCTGTTTTAAACTTGTAAAAACATAAAAAATGCTGTTTTCAACTATTCAAACTGATAAATTTATGTTTCTTCCGTGCGAAACGGCGATTTATGAGAAATGACGATAAAATTGCTGTTTTAAACTTGCAAAAACATAGAAAAACGCTGTTTCCAACTATTCAAACTGATAAATTGATGTTTCTTTTGTGCGAAATGGTGAATTTTGAGAAATGACGATAAAATTGCAGTTTTAAACTTGCAAAAACATAGAAAAACGCTATTTTCAACTATTCAAACTGATAAATTCATGTTTCTTTCGTGCGAAACGGCTATTTATGAGAAATGACGATAAAATTGCTGTTTTAAACTTGCAAAAACATAGAAAAACGCTGTTTTCAACTATTCAAACTGATAAATTCATGTTTCTTTCGTGCGAAACGGCGATTTATGAGAAATGACGTTTAAATTGTTGTTTTAAACTTGCAAAAACATAGAAAAACGCTGTTTTCAACTATTCAAACTGACAAATTCATGTTTCTTCCGTGCGAAACGGCGATTTATGAAAAATGACGATAAAATTTAACTTGCAAAAACATAGAAAAACGCTGTTTTCATCTATTCAAACGGACAAATTCATGTTCCTTCCGTGCAAACCGGCGATTTATGAGAAATGGCGATAAAATTGCTGTTTTAAACTTGAAAAAACATAGAAAACGCTGTTTTCAACTATTCAAACTGATAAATTCATGTTTCTTTCTTTCGAAACGGTGGATTTTTGTGAAATCATGATAAAACTGCTGTTTTAAACTAACAAAACCAAGAAAACGCTGTTTTCAACAATCTAAACTGACGTATTTAAAATGCTGTTTTAAACTTGCAAAAACATAGAAAACGCTCTTTTGAACTATGATGCTAAATTAATGTTTCTTTTGTGCGAAACGGCGATTTATGAGAAATGACGATGAAATTGCTGTTTTAAACTTGCAAAAACATAGAAAAACGCTGTTTTCAACTATTCAAACTGACAAATTCATGTTTCTTCCGTGCGAAACGGCGATTTATGAGAAATGACGATAAAATTGCTGTTTTAAACTTGCAAAAACATAGAAAAACGCTGTTTTCAACTATTCAAACTGATAAATTCATGTTTCTTTCGTGCGAAACGGCGATTTATGAGAAATGACGATTAAATTGCTGTTATAAACTTGCAAAAACATAGAAGAACGCTGATTTCAACTATTCAAACTGATAAATTCATGTTTCTTTCGTTCGAAACGGTGCATTTTTGTTAAATCACGATAAAACTGCTGTTTTAAACTAGCAAAATCAAGAAAAGCTGTTTTCAACAATCTAAACTGACGTATTTAAAATGCTGTTTTAAACTTGAAAAAACATAGAAAAACGCTGTTTTCAACTATTCAAACTGATAAATTCATGTTTCTTTCTTTCGAAACGGTGGATTTTTATGAAATCACGATATAACTGCTGTTTTAAACTAGCCAAACCAAGAAAACGCTGGTTTCAACAATCTAAACTGACGTATTTAAATGCTGTTTTAAACTTGCAAAAACATAGAAAACGCTGTTTTGAACTATCCAAACTGACAAATTCATGTTTCTTTCGTGCGAAACGGCGATTTATGAGAAATGACGATAAGATTGCTGTTTTAAACTTGCAAAAACATAGAAAAATGCTGTTTTCAACTATTAAAACTGATAAATTTATGTTTCTTCCGTGCGAAACGGCGATTTATGAGAAATGACGATAAGATTGCTGTTTTAAACTTGTAAAAACATAAAAAATGCTGTTTTCAACTATTCAAACTGATAAATTTATGTTTCTTCCGTGCGAAACGGCGATTTATGAGAAATGACGATAAAATTGCTGTTTTAAACTTGCAAAAACATAGAAAAACGCTGTTTCCAACTATTCAAACTGATAAATTGATGTTTCTTTTGTGCGAAATGGTGAATTTTGAGAAATGACGATAAAATTGCAGTTTTAAACTTGCAAAAACATAGAAAAACGCTATTTTCAACTATTCAAACTGATAAATTCATGTTTCTTTCGTGCGAAACGGCTATTTATGAGAAATGACGATAAAATTGCTGTTTTAAACTTGCAAAAACATAGAAAAACGCTGTTTTCAACTATTCAAACTGATAAATTCATGTTTCTTTCGTGCGAAACGGCGATTTATGAGAAATGACGTTTAAATTGTTGTTTTAAACTTGCAAAAACATAGAAAAAACGCTGTTTTCAACTATTCAAACTGACAAATTCATGTTTCTTCCGTGCGAAACGGCGATTTATGAAAAATGACGATAAAATTTAACTTGCAAAAACATAGAAAAACGCTGTTTTCATCTATTCAAACGGACAAATTCATGTTCCTTCCGTGCAAACCGGCGATTTATGAGAAATGGCGATAAAATTGCTGTTTTAAACTTGAAAAAACATAGAAAACGCTGTTTTCAACTATTCAAACTGTTAAATTCATGTTTCTTTCTTTCGAAACGGTGGATTTTTGTGAAATCATGATAAAACTGCTGTTTTAAACTAACAAAACCAAGAAAACGCTGTTTTCAACAATCTAAACTGACGTATTTAAAATGCTGTTTTAAACTTGCAAAAACATAGAAAACGCTCTTTTGAACTATGATGCTAAATTAATGTTTCTTTTGTGCGAAACGGCGATTTATGAGAAATGACGATGAAATTGCTGTTTTAAACTTGCAAAAACATAGAAAAACGCTGTTTTCAACTATTCAAACTGACAAATTCATGTTTCTTCCGTGCGAAACGGCGATTTATGAGAAATGACGATAAAATTGCTGTTTTAAACTTGCAAAAACATAGAAAAACGATGTTTTCAACTATTCAAACTGATAAATTCATGTTTCTTTCGTGCGAAACGGCGATTTATGAGAAATGACGATTAAATTGCTGTTATAAACTTGCAAAAACATAGAAGAACGCTGATTTCAACTATTCAAACTGATAAATTCATGTTTCTTTCGTTCGAAACGGTGCATTTTTGTTAAATCACGATAAAACTGCTGTTTTAAACTAGCAAAATCAAGAAAAGCTGTTTTCAACAATCTAAACTGACGTATTTAAAATGCTGTTTTAAATTTGAAAAAACATAGAAAAACGCTGTTTTCAACTATTCAAACTGATAAATTCATGTTTCTTTCTTTCGAAACGGTGGATTTTTGTGAAATCACGATAAAACTGCTGTTTTAAACTAGCCAAACCAAGAAAACGCTGGTTTCAACAATCTAAACTGACAAATTCTTGTTTCTTCCGTGCAAACCGGCGATTTATGAGAAAAGACGATAAAATTGCTGTTTTAAACTTGAAAAAAACATAGAAAACGCTCTTTTGAACTATGATGCTAAATTCATGTTTCTTTTGTGGATTTTTGTGAAATCACGATAAAACTGCTGTTTTAAACTAACAAAACCAAGAAAACGCTGTTTTCAACAATCTAAACTGACGTATTTAAGATGCTGTTTTAAACTTGCAAAAACATAGAAAACGCTCTTTTGAACTATGATGCTAAATTCATGTTTCTTTTGTGCGAAACGGTGATTTATGAGAAATGACGATGAAATTGCTGTATTAAACTTGCAAAAACATAGAAAAACGCTGTTTTCTACAATTCAAACTGACAAATTTATGTTTCTTCCGTGCGAAACGGCGATTTATGAGAAATGACGATAAAATTGCCGTTTTAAACTTCCAAAAAAACATAGAAAAACGCTGTTTTCAACTATTCAAACTGATAAATTCATGTTTTTTCGTGCGAAACGGCGATTTATGAGAAATGACGATTAAATTGCTGTTATAAACTTGCAAAAACATAGAAGAACGCTGTTTCAACTTTTCAAACTGATAAATTCATGTTTCTTACGTTCGAAACGGTGCATTTTTGTTAAATCACGATAAAACTGCTATTTTAAACTAGCAAAATCAAGAAAAGCTGTTTTCAACAATCTAAACTGACGTATTTAAAATGCTGTTTTAAACTTGAAAAAACATAGAAAAACGCTGTTTTCAACTATTCAAACTGATAAATTGATGTTTCTTTCGTGCGAAATGGCGAATTTTGAGAAATGACGATAAAATTGCAGTTTTAAACTTGCAAAAACATAGAAAAAACGCTGTTGTCAACTATTCAAACTGATAAATTCATGTATCTTTTGTTCGAAATGGTGGATTTTTGTGAAATCACGATAAATCTGCTGTTTTAAACTAGCAAAACCAAGAAAACGCTGTTTTCAACAATCTAAACTGACGTATTTAAAATGCTGTTTTAAACTTGCAAAAACATAGAAAACGCTGTTTTCAACTATTCAAACTGATAAATTCATGTTTCTTTCGTGAGAAACAGCGATTTAAGAGAAATGACGATAAAATTGCTGTTTTAAACTTGCAAAAACATAGAAAAACGCTGTTTTCAACTATTCAAACTGATAAATTCATGTTTCTTTCGTTCGAAACGGCGATTTATGAGAAATGACGATAAAATTGCTGTTTTAAACTTGCAAAAACATAGAAAAACGCTGTTTTCAACTATTCAAACTGACAAATTCATGATTCTTCCGTGCGAAACGGCGATTTATGAGAAATGACGATAAAATTTAACTTGCAAAAACATAGAAAAACGCTGTTTTCAACTATTCAAACTGACAAATTCATGTTTCTTCCGTGCAAACCGGCGATTTATGAGAAATGACGATAAAATTGCTGTTTTAAACTTGAAGAAACATAGAAAAACGCTGTTTTCAACTATTCAAACTGATAAATTCATGTTTCTTTCTTTCGAAACGGTGGATTTTTGTGAAATCACGATAAAACTGCTGTTTTAAACTAGCCAAACCAAGAAAACGCTGGTTTAAACAATCTAAACTGACAAATTCATGTTTCTTCCGTGCAAACCGGCGATTTATGAGAAAAGACGATAAAATTCTGTTTTAAACTTGAAAAAAACATAGAAAACGCTCTTTTGAACTATGATGCTAAATTCATGTTTCTTTTGTGGATTTTTGTGAAATCACGATAAAACTGCTGTTTTAAACTAACAAAACCAAGAAAACGCTGTTTTCAACAATCTAAACTGACGTATTTAAGATGCTGTTTTAAACTTGCAAAAACATAGAAAACGCTCTTTTGAACTATGATGCTAAATTCATGTTTCTTTTGTGCGAAACGGTGATTTATGAGAAATGACGATGAAATTGCTGTTTTAAACTTGCAAAAACAAAGAAAAACGCTGTTTTCAACAATTCAAACTGACAAATTTATGTTTCTTCCGTGCGAAACGGCGATTTATGAGAAATGACGATAAAATTTGCCGTTTTAAACTTCCAAAAAAACATAGAAAAACGCTGTTTTCAACTATTCAAACTGATAAATTCATGTTTTTTCGTGCGAAACGGCGATTTATGAGAAATGACGATTAAATTGCTGTTATAAACTTGCAAAAACATAGAAGAACGCTGTTTCAACTTTTCAAACTGATAAATTAATGTTTCTTACGTTCGAAACGGTGCATTTTTGTTAAATCACGATAAAACTGCTATTTTAAACTAGCAAAATCAAGAAAAGCAGTTTTCAACAATCTAAACTGACGTATTTAAAATGCTGTTTTAAACTTGAAAAAACATAGAAAAACGCTGTTTTCAACTATTCAAACTGATAAATTGATGTTTCTTTCGTGCGAAATGGCGAATTTTGAGAAATGACGATAAAATTGCAGTTTTAAACTTGCAAAAACATAGAAAAACGCTGTTGTCAACTATTCAAACTGATAAATTCATGTATCTTTTGTTCGAAATGGTGGATTTTTGTGAAATCACGATAAATCTGCTGTTTTAAACTAGCAAAACCAAGAAAACGCTGTTTTCAACAATCTAAACTGACGTATTTAAAATGCTGTTTTAAACTTGCAAAAACATAGAAAACGCTGTTTTCAACTATTCAAACTGATAAATTCATGTTTCTTTCGTGAGAAACAGCGATTTAAGAGAAATGACGATAAAATTGCTGTTTTAAACTTGCAAAAACATAGAAAAACGCTGTTTTCAACTATTCAAACTGATAAATTCATGTTTCTTTCGTTCGAAACGGCGATTTATGAGAAATGACGATAAAATTGCTGTTTTAAACTTGCAAAAACATAGAAAAACGCTGTTTTCAACTATTCAAACTGACAAATTCATGATTCTTCCGTGCGAAACGGCGATTTATGAGAAATGACGATAAAATTTAACTTGCAAAAACATAGAAAAACGCTGTTTTCAACTATTCAAACTGACAAATTCATGTTTCTTCCGTGCAAACCGGCGATTTATGAGAAATGACGATAAAATTGCTGTTTTAAACTTTAAAAACCATAGAAAAACGCTGTTTTCAACTATTCAAACTGATAAATTCATGTTTCTTTCTTTCGAAACGGTGGATTTTTGTGAAATGACGACAAAACTGCTGTTTTAAACTAACAAAACCAAGAAAACGCTGTTTTCAACAATCTAAACTGACGTATTTAAAATGCTGTTTTAAACTTGCAAAAACATAGAAAACGCTCTTTTGAACTATGATGCTAAATTAATGTTTCTTTTGTGCGAAACGGCAATTTATGAGAAATGACGATGAAATTGCTGTTTTAAACTTGCAAAAACATAGAAAAACGCTGTTTTCAACTATTCAAACTGACAAATTCATGTTTCTTCCGTGCGAAACGGCGATTTATGAGAAATGACAATAAAATTGCTGTTTTAAACTTGCAAAAACATAGAAAAACGATGTTTTCAACTATTCAAACTGATAAATTTATGTTTCTTTCGTGCGAAACGGCGATTTATGAGAAATGACGATTAAATTGCTGTTATAAACTTGCAAAAACATAGAAGAACGCTGATTTCAACTATTCAAACTGATAAATTCATGTTTCTTTCGTTCGAAACGGTGCATTTTTGTTAAATCACGATAAAACTGCTGTTTTAAACTAGAAAAATCAAGAAAGCTGTTTTCAACAATCTAAACTGACGTATTTAAAATGCTGTTTTAAACTTGAAAAAACATAGAAAAACGCTGTTTTCAACTATTCAAACTGATAAATTCATGTTTCTTTCTTTCGAAACGGTGGATTTTTGTGAAATCACGATATAACTGCTGTTTTAAACTAGCCAAACCAAGAAAACGCTGGTTTCAACAATCTAAACTGACGTATTTAAATGCTGTTTTAAACTTGCAAAAACATAGAAAACGCTGTTTTGAACTATCCAAACTGACAAATTCATGTTTCTTTCGTGCGAAACGGCGATTTATGAGAAATGACGATAAGATTGCTGTTTTAAACTTGCAAAAACATAGAAAAATGCTGTTTTCAACTATTCAAACTGATAAATTCATGTTTCTTCCGTGCGAAACGGCGATTTATGAGAAATGACGATAAGATTGCTGTTTTAAACTTGTAAAAACATAGAAAAAATGCTGTTTTCAACTATTCAAACTGATAAATTTATGTTTCTTCCGTGCGAAACGGCGATTTATGAGAAATGACGATAAAATTGCTGTTTTAAACTTGCAAAAACATAGAAAAACGCTGTTTCCAACTATTCAAACTGATAAATTGATGTTTCTTTTGTGCGAAATGGTGAATTTTGAGAAATGACGATAAAATTGCAGTTTTAAACTTGCAAAAACATAGAAAAACGCTATTTTCAACTATTCAAACTGATAAATTCATGTTTCTTTCGTGCGAAACGGCTATTTATGAGAAATGACGATAAAATTGCTGTTTTAAACTTGCAAAAACATAGAAAAACGCTGTTTTCAACTATTCAAACTGATAAATTCATGTTTCTTTCGTGCGAAACGGCGATTTATGAGAAATGACGTTTAAATTGTTGTTTTAAACTTGCAAAAACATAGAAAAACGCTGTTTTCAACTATTCAAACTGACAAATTCATGTTTCTTCCGTGCGAAGCGGCGATTTATGAAAAATGACGATAAAATTTAACTTGCAAAAACATAGAAAAACGCTGTTTTCAACTATTCAAACTGACAAATTTATGTTTCTTCCGTGCGAAACGACGATTTATGAGAAATGACGATAAAATTGCTGTTTTAAACTTGCAAAAACATAGAAAAACGCTGTTTTCAACTATTCAAACTGATAAATTCATGTTTCTTTCGTGCGAAACGGCGATTAATGAGAAATGACATTTAAATTGTTGTTTTAAACTTGCAAAAACATAGAAAAACGCTGTTTTCAACTATTCAAACTGACAAATTCATGTTTCTTCCGTGCGAAACGGCGATTTATGAGAAATGACGATAAAATTTAACTTGCAAAAACATAGAAAAACCCTGTTTTCAACTATTCAAACTGACAAATTCATGTTTCTTCCGTGCAAACCGGCGATTTATGAGAAATGGCGATAAAATTGCTGTTTTAAACTTGAAAAAACATAGAAAAACGCTGTTTTCAACTATTCAAACTGATAAATTCATGTTTCTTTATTTCGAAACGGTGGATTTTTGTGAAATCATGATAAAACTGCTGTTTTAAACTAACAAAACCAAGAAAACGCTGTTTTCAACAATCTAAACTGACGTATTTAAAATGCTGTTTTAAACTTGCAAAAACATAGAAAACGCTCTTTTGAACTATGATGCTAAATTCATGTTTCTTTTGTGCGAAACGGCGATTTATGAGAAATGACGATGAAATTGCTGTTTTAAACTTGCAAAAACATAGAAAAACGCTGTTTTCAACTATTCAAACTGACAAATTCATGTTTCTTCCGTGCGAAACGGCGATTTATGAGAAATGACGATAAAATTGCTGTTTTAAACTTGCAAAAACATAGAAAAACGCTGTTTTCAACTATTCAAACTGATAAATTCATGTTTCTTTCGTGCGAAACGGCGATTTATGAGAAATGACGATTAAATTGCTGTTATAAACTTGCAAAAACATAGAAGAACGCTGTTTTCAACTATTCAAACTGATAAATTCATGTTTCTTTCGTTCGAAACGGTGCATTTTTGTTAAATCACGATAAAACTGCTGTTTTAAACTAGCAAAATCAAGAAAAGCTGTTTTCAACAATCTAAACTGACGTATTTAAAATGCTGTTTTAAACTTGAAAAAACATAGAAAAACGCTCTTTTCAACTATTCAAACTGATAAATTCATGTTTCTTTCTTTCGAAACGGTGGATTTTTATGAAATCACGATATAACTGCTGTTTTAAACTAGCCAAACCAAGAAAACGCTGGTTTCAACAATCTAAACTGACGTATTTAAATGCTGTTTTAAACTTGCAAAAACATAGAAAACGCTGTTTTGAACTATCCAAACTGACAAATTCATGTTTCTTTCGTGCGAAACGGCGATTTATGAGAAATGACGATAAGATTGCTGTTTTAAACTTGCAAAAACATAGAAAAATGCTGTTTTCAACTATTCAAACTGATAAATTCATGTTTCTTCCGTGCGAAACGGCGATTTATGAGAAATGACGATAAGATTGCTGTTTTAAACTTGTAAAAACATAAAAAATGCTGTTTTCAACTATTCAAACTGATAAATTTATGTTTCTTCCGTGCGAAACGGCGATTTATGAGAAATGACGATAAAATTGCTGTTTTAAACTTGCAAAAACATAGAAAAACGCTGTTTCCAACTATTCAAACTGATAAATTGATGTTTCTTTTGTGCGAAATGGTGAATTTTGAGAAATGACCATGAAATTGCAGTTTTAAACTTGCAAAAACATAGAAAAACGCTATTTTCAACTATTCAAACTGATAAATTCATGTTTCTTTCGTGCGAAACGGCTATTTATGAGAAATGACGATAAAATTGCTGTTTTAAACTTGCAAAAACATAGAAAAACGCTGTTTTCAACTATTCAAACTGATAAATTCATGTTTCTTTCGTGCGAAACGGCGATTTATGAGAAATGACGTTTAAATTGTTGTTTTAAACTTGCAAAAACATAGAAAAACGCTGTTTTCAACTATTCAAACTGATAAATTCATGTTTCTTTCGTTCGAAACGGTGCATTTTTGTTAAATCACGATAAAACTGCTGTTTTAAACTAGCAAAATCAAGAAAAGCTGTTTTCAACAATCTAAACTGACGTATTTAAAATGCTGTTTTAAATTTGAAAAAACATAGAAAAACGCTGTTTTCAACTATTCAAACTGATAAATTCATGTTTCTTTCTTTCGAAACGGTGGATTTTTGTGAAATCACGATAAAACTGCTGTTTTAAACTAGCCAAACCAAGAAAACGCTGGTTTCAACAATCTAAACTGACAAATTCTTGTTTCTTCCGTGCAAACCGGCGATTTATGAGAAAAGACGATAAAATTGCTGTTTTAAACTTGAAAAAAACATAGAAAACGCTCTTTTGAACTATGATGCTAAATTCATGTTTCTTTTGTGGATTTTTGTGAAATCACGATAAAACTGCTGTTTTAAACTAACAAAACCAAGAAAACGCTGTTTTAAACAATCTAAACTGACGTATTTAAGATGCTGTTTTAAACTTGCAAAAACATAGAAAACGCTCTTTTGAACTATGATGCTAAATTCATGTTTCTTTTGTGCGAAACGGTGATTTATGAGAAATGACGATGAAATTGCTGTATTAAACTTGCAAAAACATAGAAAAACGCTGTTTTCAACAATTCAAACTGACAAATTTATGTTTCTTCCGTGCGAAACGGCGATTTATGAGAAATGACGATAAAATTGCCGTTTTAAACTTCCAAAAAAACATAGAAAAACGCTGTTTTCAACTATTCAAACTGATAAATTCATGTTTTTTCGTGCGAAACGGCGATTTATGAGAAATGACGATTAAATTGCTGTTATAAACTTGCAAAAACATAGAAGAACGCTGTTTCAACTTTTCAAACTGATAAATTCATGTTTCTTACGTTCGAAACGGTGCATTTTTGTTAAATCACGATAAAACTGCTATTTTAAACTAGCAAAATCAAGAAAAGCTGTTTTCAACAATCTAAACTGACGTATTTAAAATGCTGTTTTAAACTTGAAAAAACATAGAAAAACGCTGTTTTCAACTATTCAAACTGATAAATTGATGT
Source organism: Poecilus cupreus (assembly GCA_963942605.1). NCBI lineage: Eukaryota > Metazoa > Arthropoda > Insecta > Coleoptera > Carabidae > Poecilus > Poecilus cupreus. Next base: position 146,767 of record CAWWDY010000477.1, read on the forward strand.
TTCTTTCGTGCGAAATGGCGAATTTTGAGAAATGACGATAAAATTGCAGTTTTAAACTTGCAAAAACATAGAAAAACGCTGTTGTCAACTATTCAAACTGATAAATTCATGTATCTTTTGTTCGAAATGGTGGATTTTTGTGAAATCACGATAAATCTGCTGTTTTAAACTAGCAAAACCAAGAAAACGCTGTTTTCAACAATCTAAACTGACGTATTTAAAATGCTGTTTTAAACTTGCAAAAACATAGAAAACGCTGTTTTCAACTATTCAAACTGATAAATTCATGTTTCTTTCGTGAGAAACAGCGATTTAAGAGAAATGACGATAAAATTGCTGTTTTAAACTTGCAAAAACATAGAAAAACGCTGTTTTCAACTATTCAAACTGATAAATTCATGTTTCTTTCGTTCGAAACGGCGATTTATGAGAAATGACGATAAAATTGCTGTTTTAAACTTGCAAAAACATAGAAAAACGCTGTTTTCAACTATTCAAACTGACAAATTCATGATTCTTCCGTGCGAAACGGCGATTTATGAGAAATGACGATAAAATTTAACTTGCAAAAACATAGAAAAACGCTGTTTTCAACTATTCAAACTGACAAATTCATGTTTCTTCCGTGCAAACCGGCGATTTATGAGAAATGACGATAAAATTGCTGTTTTAAACTTGAAGAAACATAGAAAAACGCTGTTTTCAACTATTCAAACTGATAAATTCATGTTTCTTTCGTTCGAAACGGCGATTTATGAGAAATGACGATAAAATTGCTGTTTTAAACTTGCAAAAACATAGAAAAACGCTGTTTTCAACTATTCAAACTGACAAATTCATGATTCTTCCGTGCGAAACGGCGATTTATGAGAAATGACGATAAAATTTAACTTGCAAAAACATAGAAAAACGCTGTTTTCAACTATTCAAACTGATAAATTCATGTTTCTTTCTTTCGAAACGGTGGATTTTTGTGAAATCACGATAAAACTGCTGTTTTAAACTAGCCAAACCAAGAAAACGCTGGTTTCAACAATCTAAACTGACAAATTCATGTTTCTTCCGTGCAAACCGGCGATTTATGAGAAAGGACGATAAAATTCTGTTTTAAACTTGAAAAAAACATAGAAAACACTCTTTTGAACTATGATGCTAAATTCATGTTTCTTTTGTGGATTTTTGTGAAATCACGATAAAACTGCTGTTTTAAACTAACAAAACCAAGAAAACGCTGTTTTCAACAATCTAAACTGACGTATTTAAGATGCTGTTTTAAACTTGCAAAAACATAGAAAACGCTCTTTTGAACTATGATGCTAAATTCATGTTTCTTTTGTGCGAAACGTTGATTTATGAGAAATGACGATGAAATTGCTGTTTTAAACTTGCAAAAACATAGAAAAACGCTGTTTTCAACAATTCAAACTGACAAATTTATGTTTCTTCCGTGCGAAACGGCGATTTATAAGAAATGACGATAAAATTTGCCGTTTTAAACTTCCAAAAAAACATAGAAAAACGCTGTTTTCAACTATTTAAACTGATAAATTCATGTTTTTTCGTGCGAAACGGCGATTTATGAGAAATGACGATTAAATTGCTGTTATAAACTTGCAAAAACATAGAAGAACGCTGTTTCAACTTTTCAATCTGATAAATTAATGTTTCTTACGTTCGAAACGGTGCATTTTTGTTAAATCACGATAAAACTGCTATTTTAAACTAGCAAAATCAAGAAAAGCTGTTTTCAACAATCTAAACTGACGTATTTAAAATGCTGTTTTAAACTTGAAAAAACATAGAAAAACGCTGTTTTCAACTATTCAAACTGATAAATTGATGTTTCTTACGTGCGAAATGGCGAATTTTGAGAAATGACGATAAAATTGCAGTTTTAAACTTGCAAAAACATAGAAAAACGCTGTTGTCAACTATTCAAACTGATAAATTCATGTATCTTTTGTTCGAAATGGTGGATTTTTGTGAAATCACGATAAATCTGCTGTTTTAAACTAGCAAAACCAAGAAAACGCTGTTTTCAACAATCTAAACTGACGTATTTAAAATGCTGTTTTAAACTTGCAAAAACATAGAAAACGCTGTTTTCAACTATTCAAACTGATAAATTCATGTTTCTTTCGTGAGAAACAGCGATTTAAGAGAAATGACGATAAAATTGCTGTTTTAAACTTGCAAAACAATAGAAAAACGCTGTTTTCAACTATTCAAACTGATAAATTCATGTTTCTTTCGTTCGAAACGGCGATTTATGAGAAATGACGATAAAATTGCTGTTTTAAACTTGCAAAAACATAGAAAAACGCTGTTTTCAACTATTCAAACTGACAAATTCATGATTCTTCCGTGCGAAACGGCGATTTATGAGAAATGACGATAAAATTTAACTTGCAAAAACATAGAAAAACGCTGTTTTCAACTATTCAAACTGACAAATTCATGTTTCTTCCGTGCAAACCGGCGATTTATGAGAAATGACGATAAAATTGCTGTTTTAAACTTAAAGAAACATAGAAAAACGCTGTTTTCAACTATTCAAACTGATAAATTCATGTTTCTTTCTTTCGAAACGGTGGATTTTTGTGAAATCACGATAAAACTGCTGTTTTAAACTAGCCAAACCAAGAAAACTCTGGTTTCAACAATCTAAACTGACAAATTCATGTTTCTTCCGTGCAAACTGGCGATTTATGAGAAAAGACGATAAAATTCTGTTTTAAACTTGAAAAAAACATAGAAAACGCTCTTTTGAACTATGATGCTAAATTCATGTTTCTTTTGTGGATTTTTGTGAAATCACGATAAAACTGCTGTTTTAAACTAACAAAACCAAGAAAACGCTGTTTTCAACAATCTAAACTGACGTATTTAAGATGCTGTTTTAAACTTGCAAAAACATAGAAAACGCTCTTTTGAACTATGATGCTAAATTCATGTTTCTTTTGTGCGAAACGGTGATTTATGAGAAATGACGATGAAATTGCTGTTTTAAACTTGCAAAAACATAGAAAAACGCTGTTTTCAACAATTCAAACTGACAAATTTATGTTTCTTCCGTGCGAAACGGCGATTTATGAGAAATGACGATAAAATTTGCCGTTTTAAACTTCCAAAAAAACATAGAAAAACGCTGTTTTCAACTATTCAAACTGATAAATTCATGTTTTTTCGTGCGAAACGGCGATTTATGAGAAATGACGATTAAATTGCTGTTATAAACTTGCAAAAACATAGAAGAACGCTGTTTCAACTTTTCAAACTGATAAATTAATGTTTCTTACGTTCGAAACGGTGCATTTTTGTTAAATCACGATAAAACTGCTATTTTAAACTAGCAAAATCAAGAAAAGCTGTTTTCAACAATCTAAACTGACGTATTTAAAATGCTGTTTTAAACTTGAAAAAACATAGAAAAACGCTGTTTTCAACTATTCAAACTGATAAATTGATGTTTCTTTCGTGCGAAATGGCGAATTTTGAGAAATGACGATAAAATTGCAGTTTTAAACTTGCAAAAACATAGAAAAACGCTGTTGTCAACTATTCAAACTGATAAATTCATGTATCTTTTGTTCGAAATGGTGGATTTTTGGGAAATCACGATAAATCTGCTGTTTTAAACTAGCAAAACCAAGAAAACGCTGTTTTCAACAATCTAAACTGACGTATTTAAAATGCTGTTTTAAACTTGCAAAAACATAGAAAACGCTGTTTTCAACTATTCAAACTGATAAATTCATGTTTCTTTCGTGAGAAACAGCGATTTAAGAGAAATGAAGATAAAATTGCTGTTTTAAACTTGCAAAAACATAGAAAAACGCTGTTTTCAACTATTCAAACTGATAAATTCATGTTTCTTTCGTTCGAAACGGCGATTTATGAGAAATGATGATAAAATTGCTGTTTTAAACTTGCAAAAACATAGAAAAACGCTGTTTTCAACTATTCAAACTGACAAATTCATGATTCTTCCGTGCGAAACGGCGATTTATGAGAAATGACGATAAAATTTAACTTGCAAAAACATAGAAAAACGCTGTTTTCAACTATTCAAACTGACAAATTCATGTTTCTTCCGTGCAAACCGGCGATTTATGAGAAATGACGATAAAATTGCTGTTTTAAACTTAAAGAAACATAGAAAAACGCTGTTTTCAACTATTCAAACTGATAAATTCATGTTTCTTTCTTTCGAAACGGTGGATTTTTGTGAAATCACGATAAAACTGCTGTTTTAAACTAGCCAAACCAAGAAAACGCTGGTTTCAACAATCTAAACTGACAAATTCATGTTTCTTCCGTGCAAACTGGCGATTTATGAGAAAAGACGATAAAATTCTGTTTTAAACTTGAAAAAAACATAGAAAACGCTCTTTTGAACTATGATGCTAAATTCATGTTTCTTTTGTGGATTTTTGTGAAATCACGATAAAACTGCTGTTTTAAACTAACAAAACCAAGAAAACGCTGTTTTCAACAATCTAAACTGACGTATTTAAGATGCTGTTTTAAACTTGCAAAAACATAGAAAACGCTCTTTTGAACTATGATGCTAAATTCATGTTTCTTTTGTGCGAAACGGTGATTTATGAGAAATGACGATGAAATTGCTGTTTTAAACTTGCAAAAACATAGAAAAACGCTGTTTTCAACAATTCAAACTGACAAATTTATGTTTCTTCCGTGCGAAACGGCGATTTATGAGAAATGACGATAAAATTTGCCGTTTTAAACTTCCAAAAAAACATAGAAAAACGCTGTTTTCAACTATTCAAACTGATAAATTCATGTTTTTTCGTGCGAAACGGCGATTTATGAGAAATGACGATTAAATTGCTGTTATAAACTTGCAAAAACATAGAAGAACGCTGTTTCAACTTTTCAAACTGATAAATTAATGTTTCTTACGTTCGAAACGGTGCATTTTTGTTAAATCACGATAAAACTGCTATTTTAAACTAGCAAAATCAAGAAAAGCTGTTTTCAACAATCTAAACTGACGTATTTAAAATGCTGTTTTAAACTTGAAAAAACATAGAAAAACGCTGTTTTCAACTATTCAAACTGATAAATTGATGTTTCTTTCGTGCGAAATGGCGAATTTTGAGAAATGACGATAAAATTGCAGTTTTAAACTTGCAAAAACATAGAAAAACGCTGTTGTCAACTATTCAAACTGATAAATTCATGTATCTTTTGTTCGAAATGGTGGATTTTTGGGAAATCACGATAAATCTGCTGTTTTAAACTAGCAAAACCAAGAAAACGCCGTTTTCAACAATCTAAACTGACGTATTTAAAATGCTGTTTTAAACTTGCAAAAACATAGAAAACGCTGTTTTCAACTATTCAAACTGATAAATTCATGTTTCTTTCGTGAGAAACAGCGATTTAAGAGAAATGAAGATAAAATTGCTGTTTTAAACTTGCAAAAACATAGAAAAACGCTGTTTTCAACTATTCAAACTGATAAATTCATGTTTCTTTCGTTCGAAACGGCGATTTATGAGAAATGATGATAAAATTGCTGTTTTAAACTTGCAAAAACATAGAAAAACGCTGTTTTCAACTATTCAAACTGACAAATTCATGATTCTTCCGTGCGAAACGGCGATTTATGAGAAATGACGATAAAATTTAACTTGCAAAAACATAGAAAAACGCTGTTTTCAACTATTCAAACTGACAAATTCATGTTTCTTCCGTGCAAACCGGTGATTTATGAGAAATGACGATAAAATTGCTGTTTTAAACTTGAAAAAACATAGAAAAACGCTGTTTTCAACTATTCAAACTGATAAATTCATGTTTCTTTCTTTCGAAACGGTGGATTTTTGTGAAATGACGACAAAACTGCTGTTTTAAACTAACAAAACCAAGAAAACGCTGTTTTCAACAATCTAAACTGACGTATTTAAATGCTGTTTTAAACTTGCAAAAACATAGAAAACGCTGTTTTGAACTATCCAAACTGACAAATTCATGTTTCTTTCGTGCGGAACGGCGATTTATGAGAAATGACGATAAGATTGCTGTTTTAAACTTGCAAAAACATAGAAAAACCCTGTTTTCAACTATTCAAACTGATAAATTGATGTTTCTTCCGTGCGAAACGGCGATTTATGAGAAATGACGATAAAATTGCTGTTTTAAACTTGCAAAAACATAGAAAAACGCTGTTTTCAAATATTCAAACCGATAAATTCAGGTTTCTTTCGTTCGAAACGGTGCATTTTTGTGAAATCACGATAAAACTGCTGTTTTAAACTAGCAAAATCAAGAAAACGCTGTTTTCAACAATCTAAACTTACGTATTTAAAATGCTGTTTTAAACTTGCAAAAACATAGAAAACGCTGTTTTGAACTAACCAAACTGACAAATTCATGTTTCTTCCGTGCGAAACGGCGATTTATGAGAAATGACGATAAAATTGCTGTTTTAAACTTGCAAAAACATAGAAAAACGCTGTTTTCAACTATTCAAACTGATAAATTGATGTTTCTTTCGTGCAAAATGGCGAATTTTGAGAAATGACGATAAAATTGCAGTTTTAAACTTGCAAAAACATAGAAAAACGCTGTTGTCAACTATTCAAACTGATAAATTCATGTATCTTTTGTTCGAAATGGTGGATTTTTGTGAAATCACGATAAAACTGCTGTTTTAAACTAGCAAAACCAAGAAAACGCTGTTTTCAACAATCTAAACTGACGTATTTAAAATGCTGTTTTAAACTTGCAAAAACATAGAAAACGCTCTTTTGAACTTATCCAAACTGACAAATTTATGTTTCTTCCGTGCAATCCGGCGATTTATGAGAAATGACGATAAAATTGCTGTTTTAAACTTGAAAAAACATAGAAAAACGCTGTTTTCAACTATTCAAACTGATAAATTCATGTTTCTTTCGTGAGAAACAGCGATTTAAGAGAAATGACGATAAAATTGCTGTTTTAAACTTGCAAAAACGTAGAAAAACGCAGTTTTCAACTATTCAAACTGATAAATTCATGTTTCTTTTGTTCGAAACGGCGATTTATGAGAAATGACGATAAAATTGCTGTTTTAAACTTGCAAAAACATAGAAAAACGCTGTTTTCAACTATTCAAACTGACAAATTCATGTTTCTTCCGTGCGAAACGGCGATTTATGAGAAATGACGATAAAATTTAACTTGCAAAAACATAGAAAAACGCTGTTTTCAACTATTCTATCTGACAAATTCATGTTTCGTCCGTGCAAACCGGCGATTTATGAGAAATGACGATAAAATTGCTGTTTTAAACTTGAAAAAACATAGAAAAACGCTGTTTTCAACTATTCAAACTGATAAATTCATGTTTCTTCCGTGCGAAACGGCCATTTATGAGAAATGATGATAAAATTGCTGTTTTAAACTTGCAAAAACATAGAAAAACGCTGTTTTTAACTATTCAAACTGATAAATTCATGTTTCTCTTGTTCGAAACGGTGGTTTTTTGTGAAATCACGATAAAACTGCTGTTTTAAACTAGCAAAACCAAGAAAACTCTGTTTTCAACAATCTAAACTGACGTATTTAAAATGCTGTTTTAAACTTGCAAAAACATAGAAAACGCTCTTTTGAACTATGATGCTAAATTCATGTTTCTTCCGTGCGAAACGGCGATTTATGAGAAATGACGATGAAATTGCTGTTTTAAACTTGCAAAAACATAGAAAAACGCTGTTTTCAACTATTCAAACTGACAAATTCATGTTTCTTTCGTGCGAAACGGCGATTTATGAGAAATGACGATAAAATTGCTGTTTTAAACTTGCAAAAACATAGAAAAACGTTGTTTTGAACTATTCAAACTGGCAAATTTTGTTTTTTGCGTGTGAAACGGCGATTTATGAGAAATGACGATAAAATTGCTGTTTTAAACTTGCAAAAACATAGAAAAACGCTGTTTTCAACTATTCAAACTGATAAATTCATGTTTCTTTCGTGCGAAACGGCGATTTATGAGAAATGACGATTAAATTGCTGTTATAAACTTGCAAAAACATAGAAGAACGCTGATTTCAACTATTCAAACTGATAAATTTATGTTTCTTTCGTTCGCAACGGTGCATTTTTGTTAAATCACGATAAAACTGCTGTTTTAAACTAGCAAAATCAAGAAAAGCTGTTTTCAACAATCTAAACTGACGTATTTAAAATGTTGTTTTAAATTTGAAAAAACATAGAAAAACGCTGTTTTTAACTATTCAAACTGATAAATTCATGTTTCTTTCTTTCGAAACGGTGGATTTTTGTGAAATCACGATAAAACTGCTGTTTTAAACTAGCCAAACCAAGAAAACGCTGGTTTCAAAATTCTAAACTGACAAATTCATGTTTCTTACGTGCAAACCGGCGATTTATGAGAAATGACGATAAAATTGCTGTTTTAAACTTGAAAAAAACATAAAAAACGCTCTTTTGAACTATGATGCTAAATTCATGTTTCTTTTGTGGATTTTTGTGAAATCACGATAAAACTGCTGTTTTAAACTAACAAAACCAAGAAAACGCTGTTTTCAACAATCTAAACTGACGTATTTAAGATGCTGTTTTAAACTTGCAAAAACATAGAAAACGCTCTTTTGAACTATGATGCTAAATTCATGTTTCTTTTGTGCGAAACGGTGATTTATGAGAAATGACGATGAAATTGCTGTTTTAAACTTGCAAAAACATAGAAAAACGCTGTTTTCAACTATTCAAACTGACAAATTCATGTTTTTTCCGTGCGAAACGGCGATTTATGAGAAATGACGATAAAATTGCTGTTTTAAACTTCCAAAAAAACATAGAAAAACGCTGTTTTCAACTATTCAAACTGATAAATTCATGTTTTTTCTTGCGAAACGGCGATTTATGAGAAATGACGATTAAATTGCTGCTATAAACTTGCAAAAACATAGAAGAACGCTGTTTCAACTTTTCAAACTGATAAATTCATGTTTCTTACGTTCGAAACGGTGCATTTTTGTGAAATCACGATAAAACTGCTGTTTTAAACTAGCAAAACCAAGAAAACGCTGTTTTCAACAATCTAAACTGACGTATTTAAAATGCTGTTTTAAACTTGCAAAAACATAGAAAACGCTCTTTTGAACTTATCCAAACTGATAAATTCATGTTTCTTTCGTGAGAAAAAGCGATTTAAGAGAAATGACGATAAAATTGCTGTTTTAAACTTGCAAAAACATAGAAAAACGCTGTTTTCAATTATTCAAACTGATAAATTCATGTTTCTTTCGTTCGAAACGGCGATTTATGAGAAATGACGATAAAATTGCTGTTTTAAACTTGCAAAAACATAGAAAAACGCTGTTTTCAACTATTCAAACTGACAAATTTATGATTCTTCCGTGCGAAACGGCGATTTATGAGAAATGACGATAAAATTTAACTTGCAAAAACATAGAAAAACGCTGTTTTCAACTATTCAAACTGACAAATTCATGTTTCTTCCGTGCAAACCGGCGATCTATGAGAAATGACGATAAAATTGCTGTTTTAAACTTGAAAAAACATAGAAAAACGCTGTTTTCAACTATTCAAACTGATAAATTCATGTTTCTTTCTTTCGAAACGGTGGATTTTTGTGAAATGACGATAAAACTACTGTTTTAAACTTGCAAAAACATAGAAAACGCTGTTTTGAACTATCCAAACTGACAAATTCATGTTTCTTTCGTGCGGAACGGCGATTTATGAGAAATGACGATAAGATTGCTGTTTTAAACTTGCAAAAACATAGAAAAACGCTGTTTTCAACTATTCAAACTGATAAATTCATGTTTCTTCCGTGCGAAACGGCGATTTACGAGAAATGACGATAAAATTGCTGTTTTAAATTTGCAAAAACATAGAAAAACCCTGTTTTCAACTATTCAAACTGATAAATTGATGTTTCTTCCGTGCGAAACGGCGATTTATGAGAAATGACGATAAAATTGCTGTTTTAAACTTGCAAAAACATAGAAAAACGCTGTTTTCAACTATTCAAACTGATAAATTCATGTTTCTTTCGTGCGAAACGGCCATTTTTGAGAAATGACGATTAAATTGCTTTTTTAAACTTGCAAAAACATAGAAGAACGCTGTTTTCAACTATTCAAACCGATAAATTCAGGTTTCTTTCGTTCGAAACGGTGCATTTTTGTGAAATCACGATAAAACTGCTGTTTTAAACTAGCAAAATCAAGAAAACGCTGTTTTCAACAATCTAAACTTACGTATTTAAAATGCTGTTTTAAACTTGCAAAAACATAGAAAACGCTGTTTTCAACTATTCAAACTGATAAATTCATGTTTCTTTCGTGAGAAACAGCGATTTAAGAGAAATGACGATAAAATTGCTGTTTTAAACTTGCAAAAACGTAGAAAAACGAAGTTTTCAACTATTCAAACTGATAAATTCATGTTTCTTCCGTGCGAAACGGCGATTTATGAGAAATGACGATAAAATAAAACTTGCAAAAACATAGAAAAACGCTGTTTTCAACTATTCACACTGACAAATTCATGTTTCTTCCGTGCAAACCGGCGATTTATGAGAAATGACGATAAAATTGCTGTTTTAAACTTGAAAAATCATAGAAAAACGCTGTTTTCAACTATTCGAACTGATAAATTCATGTTTCTTCCGTGCGAAACGGCCATTTATAAGAAATGATGATAAAATTGCTGTTTTAAACTTGCAAAAACATAGAAAAACGCTGTTTTTAACTATTCAAACTGATAAATTAATGTTTCTCTTGTTCGAAACGGTGGTTTTTTGTGAAATCACGATAAAACTGCTATTTTAAACTAGCAAAACCAAGAAAACGCTGTTTTCAACAATCTATACTGACGTATTTAAAATGCTGTTTTAAACTTGCAAAAACATAGAAAACGCTCTTTTGAACTATGATGCTAAATTCATGTTTCTTTTGTGCGAAACGGCGATTTATGAGAAATGACGATGAAATTGCTGTTTTAAACTTGCAAAAACATAGAAAAACGCTGTTTTCAACTATTCAAACTGACAAATTCATGTTTCTTCCGTGCGAAACGGCGATTTATGAGAAATGACGATAAAATTGCTGTTTTAAACTTGCAAAAACATAGAAAAACGCTGTTTTCAACTATTCAAACTGATAAATTCAAGTTTCTTTCGTGCGAAACGGCGATTTATGAGAAATGACGATTAAATTGCTGTTATAAACTTGCAAAAACATAGAAGAACGCTGTTTTCAACTATTCAAACTGATAAATTCATGTTTCTTTCGTTCGAAACGGTACATTTTTGTTAAATCACGATAAAACTGCTGTTTCAAACTAGCAAAATCAAGAAAAGCTGTTTTCAACAATCTAAACTGACGTATTTAAAATGCAGTTTTAAACTTGCAAAAACATAGAAAACGCTGTTTTGAACTATCCAAACTGACAAATTCATGTTTCTTTCGTGCAAAACGGCGATTTATGAGAAATGACGATAAGATTGCTGTTTTAAACTTGCAAAGACATAGAAAAACGCTGTTTTCAACTATTCAAACTGATAAATTCATGTTTCTTTCGTGCGAATTTGCGATTTATGAGAAATGACGATAAAATTGCTGTTTTAAACTTGCAAAAACATAGAAAAACGCTGTTTTCAACTATTCAAACTGATAAATTCATGTTTCTTTCGTTCGAAACGGCGATTTATAAGAAATGACGATAAAATTGCTGTTTTAAACTTGCAAAGACATAGAAAACGCTGTTTTCAACTATTCAAACTGATAAATTCATGTTTCTTTCGTGAGAAACAGCGATTTAAGAGAAATGACGATAAAATTGCTGTTTTAAACTTGCAAAAACGTAGAAAAACGCAGTTTTCAACTATTCAAACTGATAAATTCATGTTTCTTCCGTGCGAAACGGCGATTTATGAGAAATGACGATAAAATAAAACTTGCAAAAACATAGAAAAACGCTGTTTTCAACTATTCACACTGACAAATTCATGTTTCTTCCGTGCAAACCGGCGACTTATGAGAAATGACGATAAAATTGCTGTTTTAAACTTGAAAAATCATAGAAAAACGCTGTTTTCAACTATTCAAACTGATAAATTCATGTTTCTTCCGTGCGAAACGGCCATTTATAAGAAATGATGATAAAATTGCTGTTTTAAACTTGCAAAAACATAGAAAAACGCTGTTTTTAACTATTCAAACTGATAAATTAATGTTTCTCTTGTTCGAAACGGTGGTTTTTTGTGAAATCACGATAAAACTGCTATTTTAAACTAGCAAAACCAAGAAAACGCTGTTTTCAACAATCTAAACTGACGTATTTAAAATGCTGTTTTAAACTTGCAAAAACATAGAAAACGCTCTTTTGAACTATGATGCTAAATTCATGTTTCTTTTGTGCGAAACGGCGATTTATGAGAAATGACGATGAAATTGCTGTTTTAAACTTGCAAAAACATAGAAAAACGATGTTTTCAACTATTCAAACTGACAAATTCATGTTTCTTCCGTGCGAAACGGCGATTTATAAGAAATGACGATAAAATTGCTGTTTTAAACTTGCAAAAACATAGAAAAACGCTGTTTTCAACTATTCAAACTGATAAATTCAAGTTTCTTTCGTGCGAAACGGCGATTTATGAGAAATGACGATTAAATTGCTGTTATAAACTTGCAAAAACATAGAAGAACGCTGTTTTCAACTATTCAAACTGATAAATTCATGTTTCTTTCGTTCGAAACGGTACATTTTTGTTAAATCACGATAAAACTGCTGTTTCAAACTAGCAAAATCAAGAAAAGCTGTTTTCAACAATCTAAACTGACGTATTTAAAATGCTGTTTTAAACTTGCAAAAACATAGAAAACGCTGTTTTGAACTATCCAAACTGACAAATTCATGTTTCTTTCGTGCAAAACGGCGATTTATGAGAAATGACGATAAGATTGCTGTTTTAAACTTGCAAAGACATAGAAAAACGCTGTTTTCAACTATTCAAACTGATAAATTCATGTTTCTTTCGTGCGAATTTGCGATTTATGAGAAATGACGATAAAATTGCTGTTTTAAACTTGCAAAAACATAGAAAAACGCTGTTTTCAACTATTCAAACTGATAAATTCATGTTTCTTTCGTTCGAAACGGCGATTTATAAGAAAAGACGATAAAATTGCTGTTTTAAACTTGCAAAGACATAGAAAAACGCTGTTTTCAACTGTTCAAACTGATAAATTCATGTTTCTTTCGTGCGAAACGGCGATTTATGAGAAATGACGTTTAAATTGTTGTTTTAAACTTGCAAAAACATAGAAAAACGCTGTTTTCGACTATTCAAACTGACAAATTCATGTTTCTTCCGTGAAAACCGGCGATTTATAATAAATGACGATAAAAATGCTGTTTTAAACTTGAAAAAACATAGAAAAACGCTGTTTTTAAATATTCAATCTGATAAATTCATGTTTCTTTCTTTCGAAACGGTGGATTTTTGTGAAATCACGATAAAACTGCTGTTTTAAACTAGCAAAACCAAGAAAACGCTGTTTTCAACAATCTAAACTGACGTATTTAAATGCTGTTTTAAACTTGCAAAAACATAGAAAACGCTGTTTTGAACTATCCAAACTGACAAATTCATGTTTCTTTCGTGCGGAACGGCGATTTATGAGAAATGACGATAAGATTGCTGTTTTAAACTTGCAAAGACATAGAAAACGCTGTTTTGAACTATCCAAACTGACAAACTCATGTTTCTTTCGTGCGAAACGGCGTTTTATGAGAAATGACGATAAGATTGCTGTTTTAAACTTGCAAAAACATAGAAAAACGCTGTTTTCAACTATTCAAACTGATAAATTTATGTTTATTTCGTGCGAAACGGCTATTTATGAGAAATGACGATAAAATTGCTGTTTTAAACTTGCAAAAACATAGAAAAACGCTGTTTTCAACTATTCAAACTGATAAATTCATGTTTCTTTCGTGCGAAACGGCGATTTATGAGAAATGACGATAAAATTACTGTTTTAAACTTGCAAAAACATAGAAAAACGCTGTTGTCAACTATTCAAACTGATAAATTCATGTTTCTTTTGTTCGAAACGGTGGATTTTTGTGAAATCACGATAAAACTGCTGTTTTAAACTAGCAAACCCAAGAAAACGCTGTTTTCAACAATCTAAACTGACGTATTTAAAATGCTGTTTTAAACTTGCAAAAACATAGAAAACGCTCTTTTGAACTTATCCAAACTGACAAATTTATGTTTCTTCCGTGCAAACCGGCGATTTATGAGAAATGACGACAAAATTGCTGTTTTAAACTTGAAAAAACAAAGAAAAACGCTGTTTTCAACTATTCAAACTGATAAATTCATTTTTCTTCCATGCAAACCGGCGATTTATGAGAAATGACGATAAAATTGCTGTTTTAAACTTGAAAAAACATAGAAAAACGCTGTTTTCAACTATTCAATTTGATAAATTACATCTTTCGTTCGAAACGGTGGATTTTTGTGAAATCACGATAAAACTGCTGTTTTAAACTAGCAAAACCAAGAAAACGCTGTTTTCAACAATCTAAACTGACGTATTTAAATGCTGTTTTTAACTTGCAAAAACATAGAAAACGCTGCTTTGAACTATCCAAACTGACAAATTCATGTTTCTTTCGTGCGGAACGGCGATTTATAAGAAATGGCGATAAAATTTCAGTTTTAAACTTGCAAAAACATAGAAAAACGCTATTTTCAACTATTCAAACTGATAAATTCATGTTTCTTTCGTGCGAAACGGCTATTTATGAGAAATGACGATAAAATTGCTGTTTTAAACTTGCAAAAACATAGAAAAACGCTGTTTTCAACTATTCAAACTGATAAATTCATGTTTCTTTCGTGCGAAGCGGCGATTTATGAGAAATGACGATAAAATTGCTATTTTAAACTTGAAAAAACATAGAAAAACGCTGTTTTCAACTATTCAAACTGATAAATTCAT
This sequence comes from Poecilus cupreus, assembly GCA_963942605.1. Classification (NCBI taxonomy): domain Eukaryota; kingdom Metazoa; phylum Arthropoda; class Insecta; order Coleoptera; family Carabidae; genus Poecilus; species Poecilus cupreus. Next base: position 161,799 of record CAWWDY010000477.1, read on the forward strand.
GTTTCTTTCGTGCGAAACGGCGATTTATGAGAAATGACGATAAAATTGCTGTTTTAAACTTGCAAAAACATAGAAAACGCTGTTTTCAACTATTCAAACTGACAAATTTATGTTTCTACCGTGCGAAACGGCCATTTATAAGAAATGATGATAAAATTGCTGTTTTAAACTTGCAAAAACATAGAAAAACGCTGTTTTTAACTATTCAAACTGATAAATTAATGTTTCTCTTGTTCAAAACGGTGGTTTTTTGTGAAATCACGATAAAACTGCTGTTTAAACTAGCAAAACCAAGAAAACGCTGTTTTCAACAATCTAAACTGACGTATTTAAAATGCTGTTTTAAACTTGCAAAAACATAGAAAACGCTCTTTTGAACTATGATGCTAAGTTCATGTTTCTTTTGTGCGAAACGGTGATTTATGAGAAATGACGATGAAATTGCTGTTTTAAACTTGCAAAAACATAGAAAAACGCTGTTTTCAACTATTCAAACTGACAAATTCATGTTTCTTCCGTGCGAAACGGCGATTTATGAGAAATGACGATAAAATTGCTGTTTTAAACTTGCAAAAACATAGAAAAACGCTGTTTTCAACTATTCAAACTGATAAATTCAAGTTTCTTTCGTGCGAAACGGCGATTTATGAGAAATGACGATTAAATTGCTGTTATAAACTTGCAAAAACATAGAAGAACGCTGTTTTCAACTATTCAAACTGATAAATTCATGTTTCTTTCGTTCGAAACGGTACATTTTTGTTAAATCACGATAAAACTGCTGTTTCAAACTAGCAAAATCAAGAAAAGCTGTTTTCAACAATCTAAACTGACGTATTTAAAATGCTGTTTTAAACTTGCAAAAACATAGAAAACGCTGTTTTGAACTATCCAAACTGACAAATTCATGTTTCTTTCGTGCAAAACGGCGATTTATGAGAAATGACGATAAGATTGCTGTTTTAAACTTGCAAAGACATAGAAAAACGCTGTTTTCAACTATTCAAACTGATAAATTCATGTTTCTTTCGTGCGAATTTGCGATTTATGAGAAATGACGATAAAATTGCTGTTTTAAACTTGCAAAAACATAGAAAAACGCTGTTTTCAACTATTCAAACTGATAAATTCATGTTTCTTTCGTTCGAAACGGCGATTTATAAGAAATGACGATAAAATTGCTGTTTTAAACTTGCAAAGACATAGAAAAACGCTGTTTTTAACTATTCAATCTGATAAATTCATGTTTCTTTCTTTCGAAACGGTGGATTTTTGTGAAATCACGATAAAACTGCTGTTTTAAACTAGCAAAACCAAGAAAACGCTGTTTTCAACAATCTAAACTGACGTATTTAAATGCTGTTTTAAACTTGCAAAAACATAGAAAACGCTGTTTTGAACTATCCAAACTGACAAATTCATGTTTCTTTCGTGCGGAACGGCGATTTATGAGAAATGACGATAAGATTGCTGTTTTAAACTTGCAAAGACATAGAAAACGCTGTTTTGAACTATCCAAACTGACAAATTCATGTTTCTTTCGTGCGAAACGGCGATTTATGAGAAATGACGATAAGATTGCTGTTTTAAACTTGCAAAAACATAGAAAAACGCTGTTTTCAACTATTCAAACTGATAAATTCATGTTTATTTCGTGCGAAACGGCTATTTATGAGAAATGACGATAAAATTGCTGTTTTAAACTTGCAAAAACATAGAAAAACGCTGTTTTCAACTATTCAAACTGATAAATTCATATTTCTTTCGTGCGAAACGGCGATTTATGAGAAATGACGATAAAATTACTGTTTTAAACTTGCAAAAACATAGAAAAACGCTGTTGTCAACTATTCAAACTGATAAATTCATGTTTCTTTTGTTCGAAACGGTGGATTTTTGTGAAATCACGATAAAACTGCTGTTTTAAACTAGCAAACCCAAGAAAACGCTGTTTTCAACAATCTAAACTGACGTATTTAAAATGCTGTTTTAAACTTGCAAAAACATAGAAAACGCTCTTTTGAACTTATCCAAACTGACAAATTTATGTTTCTTCCCTGCAAACCGGCGATTTATGAGAAATGACGACAAAATTGCTGTTTTAAACTTGAAAAAACAAAGAAAAACGCTGTTTTCAACTATTCAAACTGATAAATTCATTTTTCTTCCATGCAAACCGGCGATTTATGAGAAATGACGATAAAATTGCTGTTTTAAACTTGAAAAAACATAGAAAAACGCTGTTTTCAACTATTCAATTTGATAAATTCATGTTTCTTTCGTTCGAAACGGTGGATTTTTGTGAAATCACGATAAAACTGCTGTTTTAAACTAGCAAAACCAAGAAAACGCTGTTTTCAACAATCTAAACTGACGTATTTAAATGCTGTTTTTAACTTGCAAAAACATAGAAAACGCTGCTTTGAACTATCCAAACTGACAAATTCATGTATCTTTCGTGCGGAACGGCGATTTATAAGAAATGGCGATAAAATTTCAGTTTTAAACTTGCAAAAACATAGAAAAACGCTATTTTCAACTATTCAAACTGATAAATTCATGTTTCTTTCGTGCGAAACGGCTATTTATGAGAAATGACGATAAAATTGCTGTTTTAAACTTGCAAAAACATAGAAAAGCGCTGTTTTCAACTATTCAAACTGATAAATTCATGTTTCTTTCGTGCGAAGCGGCGATTTATGAGAAATGACGATAAAATTGCTATTTTAAACTTGAAAAAACATAGAAAAACGCTGTTTTCAACTATTCAAACTGATAAATTCATGTTTCTTTCGTGAGAAACAGCGATTTAAGAGAAATGACGATAAAATTGCTGTTTTAAACTTGCAAAAACATAGAAAAACGCTGTTTTCAACTATTCAAACTGATAAATTCATGTTTCTTTCGTGTGAAACGGCGATTTATGAGAAATGACGATAAAATTGCTGTTTTAAACTTGCAAAAACATAGAAAACGCTGTTTTCAACTATTCAAACTGACAAATTTATGTTTCTACCGTGCGAAACGGCCATTTATAAGAAATGATGATAAAATTGCTGTTTTAAACTTGCAAAAACATAGAAAAACGCTGTTTTTAACTATTCAAACTGATAAATTAATGTTTCTCTTGTTCGAAACGGTGGTTTTTTGTGAAATCACGATAAAACTGCTGTTTTAAACTAGCAAAACCAAGAAAACGCTGTTTTCAACAATCTAAACTGACGTATTTAAAATGCTGTTTTAAACTTGCAAAAACATAGAAAACGCTCTTTTGAACTATGATGCTAAATTCATGTTTCTTTTGTGCGAAACGGCGATTTATGAGAAATGACGATGAAATTGCTGTTTTAAACTTGCAAAAACATAGAAAAACGCTGTTTTCAACTATTCAAACTGACAAATTCATGTTTCTTCCGTGCGAAACGGCGATTTATGAGAAATGACGATAAAATTGCTGTTTTAAACTTGCAAAAACATAGAAAAACGCTGTTTTCAACTATTCAAACTGATAAATTCATGTTTCTTTCGTTCGAAACGGCGATTTATAAGAAATGACGATAAAATTGCTGTTTTAAACTTGCAAAGACATAGAAAAACGCTGTTTTCAACTATTCAAACTGATAAATTCATGTTTCTTTCGTGCGAATCGGCGATTTATGAGAAATGACGTTTAAATTGTTGTTTTAAACTTGCAAAAACATAGAAAAACGCTGTTTTCGACTATTCAAACTGACAAATTCATGTTTCTTTTGTGCAAACCGGCGATTTATAAGAAATGACGATAAAATTGCTGTTTTAAACTTGAAAAAACATAGAAAAACGCTGTTTTCAACTATTCAATTTGATAAATTCATGTTTCTTTCGTTCGAAACGGTGGATTTTTGTGAAATCACGATAAAACTGCTGTTTTAAACTAGCAAAACCAAGAAAACGCTGTTTTCAACAATCTAAACTGACGTATTTAAATGCTGTTTTTAACTTGCAAAAACATAGAAAACGCTGCTTTGAACTATCCAAACTGACAAATTCATGTATCTTTCGTGCGGAACGGCGATTTATAAGAAATGGCGATAAAATTTCAGTTTTAAACTTGCAAAAACATAGAAAAACGCTATTTTCAACTATTCAAACTGATAAATTCATGTTTCTTTCGTGCGAAACGGCTATTTATGAGAAATGACGATAAAATTGCTGTTTTAAACTTGCAAAAACATAGAAAAGCGCTGTTTTCAACTATTCAAACTGATAAATTCATGTTTCTTTCGTGCGAAGCGGCGATTTATGAGAAATGACGATAAAATTGCTATTTTAAACTTGAAAAAACATAGAAAAACGCTGTTTTCAACTATTCAAACTGATAAATTCATGTTTCTTTCGTGAGAAACAGCGATTTAAGAGAAATGACGATAAAATTGCTGTTTTAAACTTGCAAAAACATAGAAAAACGCTGTTTTCAACTATTCAAACTGATAAATTCATGTTTCTTTCGTGTGAAACGGCAATTTATGAGAAATGACGATAAAATTGCTGTTTTAAACTTGCAAAAACATAGAAAACGCTGTTTTCAACTATTCAAACTGACAAATTTATGTTTCTACCGTGCGAAACGGCCATTTATAAGAAATGATGATAAAATTGCTGTTTTAAACTTGCAAAAACATAGAAAAACGCTGTTTTTAACTATTCAAACTGATAAATTAATGTTTCTCTTGTTCGAAACGGTGGTTTTTTGTGAAATCACGATAAAACTGCTGTTTTAAACTAGCAAAACCAAGAAAACGCTGTTTTCAACAATCTAAACTGACGTATTTAAAATGCTGTTTTAAACTTGCAAAAACATAGAAAACGCTCTTTTGAACTATGATGCTAAATTCATGTTTCTTTTGTGCGAAACGGCGATTTATGAGAAATGACGATGAAATTGCTGTTTTAAACTTGCAAAAACATAGAAAAACGCTGTTTTCAACTATTCAAACTGACAAATTCATGTTTCTTCCGTGCGAAACGGCGATTTATGAGAAATGACGATAAAATTGCTGTTTTAAACTTGCAAAAACATAGAAAAACGCTGTTTTCAACTATTCAAACTGATAAATTCATGTTTCTTTCGTTCGAAACGGCGATTTATAAGAAATGACGATAAAATTGCTGTTTTAAACTTGCAAAGACATAGAAAAACGCTGTTTTCAACTATTCAAACTGATAAATTCATGTTTCTTTCGTGCGAATCGGCGATTTATGAGAAATGACGTTTAAATTGTTGTTTTAAACTTGCAAAAACATAGAAAAACGCTGTTTTCGACTATTCAAACTGACAAATTCATGTTTCTTTTGTGCAAACCGGCGATTTATAAGAAATGACGATAAAAATGCTGTTTTAAACTTGAAAAAACATAGAAAAACGCTGTTTTTAACTATTCAATCTGATAAATTCATGTTTCTTTCTTTCGAAACGGTGGATTTTTGTGAAATCTCGATAAAACTGCTGTTTTAAACTAGCAAAACCAAGAAAACGCTGTTTTCAACAATCTAAACTGACGTATTTAAATGCTGTTTTTAACTTGCAAAAACATAGAAAACGCTGCTTTGAACTATCCAAACTGACAAATTCATGTTTCTTTCGTGCGGAACGGCGATTTATGAGAAATGGCGATAAAATTTCAGTTTTAAACTTGCAAAAACATAGAAAAACGCTATTTTCAACTATTCAAACTGATAAATTCATGTTTCTTTCGTGCGAAACGGCTATTTATGAGAAATGACGATAAAATTGCTGTTTTAAACTTGCAAAAACATAGAAAAACGCTGTTTTCAACTATTCAAACTGATAAATTCATGTTTCTTTCGTGCGAAGCGGCGATTTATGAGAAATGACGATAAAATTGCTATTTTAAACTTGAAAAAACATAGAAAAACGCTGTTTTCAACTATTCAAACTGATAAATTCATGTTTCTTTCGTGAGAAACAGCGATTTAAGAGAAATGACGATAAAATTGCTGTTTTAAACTTGCAAAAACATAGAAAAACGCTGTTTTCATTTATTCAAACTGATAAATTCATGTTTCTTTCGTTCGAAACGGCGATTTATGAGAAATGACGATAAAATTGCTGTTTTAAACTTGCAAAAACATAGAAAAAAGCTGTTTTCAACTATTCAAACTGACAAATTTATCTTTCTACCGTGCGAAACGACGATTTATGAGAAATGACGATAAAATTGCTATTTTAAACTTGAAAAAACATAGAAAAACGCTGTTTTCAACTATTCAAACTGATAAATTCATGTTTCTTTCGTGAGAAACAGCGATTTAAGAGCAATGACGATAAAATTGCTGTTTTAAACTTGCAAAAACATAGAAAAACGCTGTTTTCAACTATTCAAACTGATAAATTCATGTTTCTTTCGTTCGAAACGGCGATTTATGAGAAATGACGATAAAATTGCTGTTTTAAACTTGCAAAAACATAGAAAAACGCTGTTTTCAACTATTCAAACTGACAAATTTATGTTTCTACCGTGCGAAACGACGATTTATGAGAAATGACGATAAAATTGCTGTTTTAAACTTGCAAAAACATGGAAAAACGCTGTTTTCAACTATTCAAACTGATAAATTCATGTTTCTTTCGTGCGAAACGGCGATTTATGAGAAATGACGTTTAAATTGTTGTTTTAAACTTGCAAAAACATAGAAAAACGCTGTTTTCAACTATTCAAACTGACAAATTCATGTTTCTTCCGTGCGAAACGGCGATTTATGAGAAATGACGATAAAATTGCTGTTTTAAACTTCCAAAAAAACATAGAAAAACGCTGTTTTCAACTATTCAAACTGATAAATTCATGTTTTTTCGTGCGAAACGGCGATTTATGAGAAATGACGATTAAATTGCTGTTATAAACTTGCAAAAACATAGAAGGATGCTGTTTCAACTTTTCAAACTGATAAATTCATGTTTCTTTCGTTCGAAACGGTGCATTTTTGTTAAATCACGATAAAACTGCTGTTTTAAACTAGCAAAATCAAGAAAAGCTGTTTTCAACAATCTAAACTGACGTATTTAAAATGCTGTTTTAAACTTGAAAAAACATAGAAAAACGCTGTTTTCAACTATTCAAACTGATAAATTGATGTTTCTTTCGTGCGAAATGGCGAATTTTGAGAAATGACGATAAAATTGCAGTTTTAAACTTGCAAAAACCTAGAAAAACGCTGTTGTCAACTATTCAAACTGATAAATTCATGTATCTTTTGTTCGAAATGGTGGATTTTTGTGAAATCACGATAAAACCGCTGTTTTAAACTAGCAAAACCAAGAAAACGCTGTTTTCAACAATCTAAACTGACGTATTTAAAATGCTGTTTTAAACTTGCAAAAACATAGAAAACGCTCTTTTGAACTTATCCAAACTGACAAATTTATGTTTCTTCCGTGCAGTCCGGCGATTTATGAGAAATGACGATAAGATTGCTGTTTTAAACTTGCAAAGACATAGAAAAACGCTGTTTTCAACTATTCAAACTGATAAATTCATGTTTCTTTCGTGCGAATTTGCGATTTATGAGAAATGACGATAAAATTGCTGTTTTAAACTTGCAAAAACATAGAAAAACGCTGTTTTCAACTATTCAAACTGATAAATTCATGTTTCTTTCGTTCGAAACGGCGATTTATAAGAAATGACGATAAAATTGCTGTTTTAAACTTGCAAAGACATAGAAAAACGCTGTTTTCAACTGTTCAAACTGATAAATTCATGTTTCTTTCGTGCGAAACGGCGATTTATGAGAAATGACGTTTAAATTGTTGTTTTAAACTTGCAAAAACATAGAAAAACGCTGTTTTCGACTATTCAAACTGACAAATTCATGTTTCTTCCGTGAAAACCGGCGATTTATAAGAAATGACGATAAAAATGCTGTTTTAAACTTGAAAAAACATAGAAAAACGCTGTTTTTAACTATTCAATCTGATAAATTCATGTTTCTTTCTTTCAAAACGGTGGATTTTTGTGAAATCACGATAAAACTGCTGTTTTAAACTAGCAAAACCAAGAAAACGCTGTTTTCAACAATCTAAACTGACGTATTTAAATGCTGTTTTAAACTTGCAAAAACATAGAAAACGCTGTTTTGAACTATCCAAACTGACAAATTCATGTTTCTTTCGTGCGGAACGGCGATTTATGAGAAATGACGATAAGATTGCTGTTTTAAACTTGCAAAGACATAGAAAACGCTGTTTTGAACTATCCAAACTGACAAATTCATGTTTCTTTCGTGCGAAACGGCGTTTTATGAGAAATGACGATAAGATTGCTGTTTTAAACTTGCAAAAACATAGAAAAACGCTGTTTTCAACTATTCAAACTGATAAATTTATGTTTATTTCGTGCGAAACGGCTATTTATGAGAAATGACGATAAAATTGCTGTTTTAAACTTGCAAAAACATAGAAAAACGCTGTTTTCAACTATTCAAACTGATAAATTTATGTTTCTTTCGTGCGAAACGGCGATTTATGAGAAATGACGGTAAAATTACTGTTTTAAACTTGCAAAAACATAGAAAAACGCTGTTGTCAACTATTCAAACTGATAAATTCATGTTTCTTTTGTTCGAAACGGTGGATTTTTGTGAAATCACGATAAAACTGCTGTTTTAAACTAGCAAACCCAAGAAAACGCTGTTTTCAACAATCTAAACTGACGTATTTAAAATGCTGTTTTAAACTTGCAAAAACATAGAAAACGCTCTTTTGAACTTATCCAAACTGACAAATTTATGTTTCTTCCGTGCAAACCGGCGATTTATGAGAAATGACGACAAAATTGCTGTTTTAAACTTGAAAAAACAAAGAAAAACGCTGTTTTCAACTATTCAAACTGATAAATTCATTTTTCTTCCATGCAAACCGGCGATTTATGAGAAATGACGATAAAATTGCTGTTTTAAACTTGAAAAAACATAGAAAAACGCTGTTTTCAACTATTCAATTTGATAAATTACATCTTTCGTTCGAAACGGTGGATTTTTGTGAAATCACGATAAAACTGCTGTTTTAAACTAGCAAAACCAAGAAAACGCTGTTTTCAACAATCTAAACTGACGTATTTAAATGCTGTTTTTAACTTGCAAAAACATAGAAAACGCTGCTTTGAACTATCCAAACTGACAAATTCATGTTTCTTTCGTGCGGAACGGCGATTTATAAGAAATGGCGATAAAATTTCAGTTTTAAACTTGCAAAAACATAGAAAAACGCTATTTTCAACTATTCAAACTGATAAATTCATGTTTCTTTCGTGCGAAACGGCTATTTATGAGAAATGACGATAAAATTGCTGTTTTAAACTTGCAAAAACATAGAAAAACGCTGTTTTCAACTATTCAAACTGATAAATTCATGTTTCTTTCGTGCGAAGCGGCGATTTATGAGAAATGACGATAAAATTGCTATTTTAAACTTGAAAAAACATAGAAAAACGCTGTTTTCAACTATTCAAACTGATAAATTCATGTTTCTTTCGTGAGAAACAGCGATTTAAGAGAAATGACGATAAAATTGCTGTTTTAAACTTGCAAAAACATAGAAAAACGCTGTTTTCAACTATTCAAACTGATAAATTCATGTTTCTTTCGTTCGAAACGGCGATTTATGAGAAATGACGATAAAATTGCTGTTTTAAACTTGCAAAAACATAGAAAACGCTGTTTTCAACTATTCAAACTGACAAATTTATGTTTCTACCGTGCGAAACGGCCATTTATAAGAAATGATGATAAAATTGCTGTTTTAAACTTGCAAAAACATAGAAAAACGCTGTTTTTAACTATTCAAACTGATAAATTAATGTTTCTCTTGTTCAAAACGGTGGTTTTTTGTGAAATCACGATAAAACTGCTGTTTTAAACTAGCAAAACCAAGAAAACGCTGTTTTCAACAATCTAAACTGACGTATTTAAAATGCTGTTTTAAACTTGCAAAAACATAGAAAACGCTCTTCTGAACTATGATGCTAAATTCATGTTTCTTTTGTGCGAAACGGCGATTTATGAGAAATGACGATGAAATTGCTGTTTTAAACTTGCAAAAACATAGAAAAACGCTGTTTTCAACTATTCAAACTGACAAATTCATGTTTCTTCCGTGCGAAACGGCGATTTATGAGAAATGACGATAAAATTGCTGTTTTAAACTTGCAAAAACATAGAAAAACGCTGTTTTCAACTATTCAAACTGATAAATTCAAGTTTCTTTCGTGCGAATCGGCGATTTATGAGAAATGACGTTTAAATTGTTGTTTTAAACTTGCAAAAACATAGAAAAACGCTGTTTTCGACTATTCAAACTGACAAATTCATGTTTCTTTTGTGCAAACCGGCGATTTATAAGAAATGACGATAAAAATGCTGTTTTAAACTTGAAAAAACATAGAAAAACGCTGTTTTTAACTATTCTATCTGATAAATTCATGTTTCTTTCTTTCGAAACGGTGGATTTTTGTGAAATCTCGATAAAACTGCTGTTTTAAACTAGCAAAACCAAGAAAACGCTGTTTTCAACAATCTAAACTGACGTATTTAAATGCTGTTTTTAACTTGCAAAAACATAGAAAACGCTGCTTTGAACTATCCAAACTGACAAATTCATGTTTCTTTCGTGCGGAACGGCGATTTATGAGAAATGGCGATAAAATTTCAGTTTTAAACTTGCAAAAACATAGAAAAACGCTATTTTCAACTATTCAAACTGATAAATTCATGTTTCTTTCGTGCGAAACGGCTATTTATGAGAAATGACGATAAAATTGCTGTTTTAAACTTGCAAAAACATAGAAAAACGCTGTTTTCAACTATTCAAACTGATAAATTCATGTTTCTTTCGTGCGAAGCGGCGATTTATGAGAAATGACGATAAAATTGCTATTTTAAACTTGAAAAAACATAGAAAAACGCTGTTTTCAACTATTCAAACTGATAAATTCATGTTTCTTTCGTGAGAAACAGCGATTTAAGAGAAATGACGATAAAATTGCTGTTTTAAACTTGCAAAAACATAGAAAAACGCTGTTTTCATTTATTCAAACTGATAAATTCATGTTTCTTTCGTTCGAAACGGCGATTTATGAGAAATGACGATAAAATTGCTGTTTTAAACTTGCAAAAACATAGAAAAACGCTGTTTTCAACTATTCAAACTGACAAATTTATCTTTCTACCGTGCGAAACGACGATTTATGAGAAATGACGATAAAATTGCTATTTTAAACTTGAAAAAACATAGAAAAACGCTGTTTTCAACTATTCAAACTGATAAATTCATGTTTCTTTCGTGAGAAACAGCGATTTAAGAGAAATGACGATAAAATTGCTGTTTTAAACTTGCAAAAACATAGAAAAACGCTGTTTTCAACTATTCAAACTGATAAATTCATGTTTCTTTCGTTCGAAACGGCGATTTATGAGAAATGACGATAAAATTGCTGTTTTAAACTTGCAAAAACATAGAAAAACGCTGTTTTCAACTATTCAAACTGACAAATTTATGTTTCTACCGTGCGAAACGACGATTTATGAGAAATGACGATAAAATTGCTGTTTTAAACTTGCAAAAACATGGAAAAACGCTGTTTTCAACTATTCAAGTTGATAAATTCATGTTTCTTTCGTGCGAAACGGCGATTTATGAGAAATGACGTTTAAATTGTTGTTTTAAACTTGCAAAAACATAGAAAAACGCTGTTTTCAACTATTCAAACTGACAAATTCATGTTTCTTCCGTGCGAAACGGCGATTTATGAGAAATGACGATAAAATTGCTGTTTTAAACTTCCAAAAAAACATAGAAAAACGCTGTTTTCAACTATTCAAACTGATAAATTCATGTTTTTTCGTGCGAAACGGCGATTTATGAGAAATGACGATTAAATTGCTGTTATAAACTTGCAAAAACATAGAAGAACGCTGTTTCAACTTTTCAAACTGATAAATTCATGTTTCTTTCGTTCGAAACGGTGCATTTTTGTTAAATCACGATAAAACTGCTGTTTTAAACTAGCAAAATCAAGAAAAGCTGTTTTCAACAATCTAAACTGACGTATTTAAAATGCTGTTTTAAACTTGAAAAAACATAGAAAAACGCTGTTTTCAACTATTCAAACTGATAAATTGATGTTTCTTTCGTGCGAAATGGCGAATTTTGAGAAATGACGATAAAATTGCAGTTTTAAACTTGCAAAAACCTAGGAAAACGCTGTTGTCAACTATTCAAACTGATAAATTCATGTATCTTTTGTTCGAAATGGTGGATTTTTGTGAAATCACGATAAAACCGCTGTTTTAAACTAGCAAAACCAAGAAAACGCTGTTTTCAACAATCTAAACTGACGTATTTAAAATGCTGTTTTAAACTTGCAAAAACATAGAAAACGCTCTTTTGAACTTATCCAAACTGACAAATTTATGTTTCTTCCGTGCAGTCCGGCGATTTATGAGAAATGACGATAAGATTGCTGTTTTAAACTTGCAAAGACATAGAAAAACGCTGTTTTCAACTATTCAAACTGATAAATTCATGTTTCTTTCGTGCGAATTTGCGATTTATGAGAAATGACGATAAAATTGCTGTTTTAAACTTGCAAAAACATAGAAAAACGCTGTTTTCAACTATTCAAACTGATAAATTCATGTTTCTTTCGTTCGAAACGGCGATTTATAAGAAATGACGATAAAATTGCTGTTTTAAACTTGCAAAGACATAGAAAAACGCTGTTTTCAACTGTTCAAACTGATAAATTCATGTTTCTTTCGTGCGAAACGGCGATTTATGAGAAATGACGTTTAAATTGTTGTTTTAAACTTGCAAAAACATAGAAAAACGCTGTTTTCGACTATTCAAACTGACAAATTCATGTTTCTTCCGTGAAAACCGGCGATTTATAAGAAATGACGATAAAAATGCTGTTTTAAACTTGAAAAAACATAGAAAAACGCTGTTTTTAACTATTCAATCTGATAAATTCATGTTTCTTTCTTTCAAAACGGTGGATTTTTGTGAAATCACGATAAAACTGCTGTTTTAAACTAGCAAAACCAAGAAAACGCTGTTTTCAACAATCTAAACTGACGTATTTAAATGCTGTTTTAAACTTGCAAAAACATAGAAAACGCTGTTTTGAACTATCCAAACTGACAAATTCATGTTTCTTTCGTGCGGAACGGCGATTTATGAGAAATGACGATAAGATTGCTGTTTTAAACTTGCAAAGACATAGAAAACGCTGTTTTGAACTATCCAAACTGACAAATTCATGTTTCTTTCGTGCGAAACGGCGTTTTATGAGAAATGACGATAAGATTGCTGTTTTAAACTTGCAAAAACATAGAAAAACGCTGTTTTCAACTATTCAAACTGATAAATTTATGTTTATTTCGTGCGAAACGGCTATTTATGAGAAATGACGATAAAATTGCTGTTTTAAACTTGCAAAAACATAGAAAAACGCTGTTTTCAACTATTCAAACTGATAAATTTATGTTTCTTTCGTGCGAAACGGCGATTTATGAGAAATGACGATAAAATTACTGTTTTAAACTTGCAAAAACATAGAAAAACGCTGTTGTCAACTATTCAAACTGATAAATTCATGTTTCTTTTGTTCGAAACGGTGGATTTTTGTGAAATCACGATAAAACTGCTGTTTTAAACTAGCAAACCCAAGAAAACGCTGTTTTCAACAATCTAAACTGACGTATTTAAAATGCTGTTTTAAACTTGCAAAAACATAGAAAACGCTCTTTTGAACTTATCCAAACTGACAAATTTATGTTTCTTCCGTGCAAACCGGCGATTTATGAGAAATGACGACAAAATTGCTGTTTTAAACTTGAAAAAACAAAGAAAAACGCTGTTTTCAACTATTCAAACTGATAAATTCATTTTTCTTCCATGCAAACCGGCGATTTATGAGAAATGACGATAAAATTGCTGTTTTAAACTTGAAAAAACATAGAAAAACGCTGTTTTCAACTATTCAATTTGATAAATTACATCTTTCGTTCGAAACGGTGGATTTTTGTGAAATCACGATAAAACTGCTGTTTTAAACTAGCAAAACCAAGAAAACGCTGTTTTCAACAATCTAAACTGACGTATTTAAATGCTGTTTTTAACTTGCAAAAACATAGAAAACGCTGCTTTGAACTATCCAAACTGACAAATTCATGTTTCTTTCGTGCGGAACGGCGATTTATAAGAAATGGCGATAAAATTTCAGTTTTAAACTTGCAAAAACATAGAAAAACGCTATTTTCAACTATTCAAACTGATAAATTCATGTTTCTTTCGTGCGAAACGGCTATTTATGAGAAATGACGATAAAATTGCTGTTTTAAACTTGCAAAAACATAGAAAAACGCTGTTTTCAACTATTCAAACTGATAAATTCATGTTTCTTTCGTACGAAGCGGCGATTTATGAGAAATGACGATAAAATTGCTATTTTAAACTTGAAAAAACATAGAAAAACGCTGTTTTCAACTATTCAAACTGATAAATTCATGTTTCTTTCGTGAGAAACAGCGATTTAAGAGAAATGACGATAAAATTGCTGTTTTAAACTTGCAAAAACATAGAAAAACGCTGTTTTCAACTATTCAAACTGATAAATTCATGTTTCTTTCGTTCGAAACGGCGATTTATGAGAAATGACGATAAAATTGCTGTTTTAAACTTGCAAAAACATAGAAAACGCTGTTTTCAACTATTCAAACTGACAAATTTATGTTTCTACCGTGCGAAACGGCCATTTATAAGAAATGATGATAAAATTGCTGTTTTAAACTTGCAAAAACATAGAAAAACGCTGTTTTTAACTATTCAAACTGATAAATTAATGTTTCTCTTGTTCAAAACGGTGGTTTTTTGTGAAATCACGATAAAACTGCTGTTTTAAACTAGCAAAACCAAGAAAACGCTGTTTTCAACAATCTAAACTGACGTATTTAAAATGCTGTTTTAAACTTGCAAAAACATAGAAAACGCTCTTCTGAACTATGATGCTAAATTCATGTTTCTTTTGTGCGAAACGGCGATTTATGAGAAATGACGATGAAATTGCTGTTTTAAACTTGCAAAAACATAGAAAAACGCTGTTTTCAACTATTCAAACTAACAAATTCATGTTTCTTCCGTGCGAAACGGCGATTTATGAGAAATGACGATAAAATTGCTGTTTTAAACTTGCAAAAACATAGAAAAACGCTGTTTTCAACTATTCAAACTGATAAATTCAAGTTTCTTTCGTGCGAAACGGCGATTTATGAGAAATGACGATTAAATTGCTGTTATAAACTTGCAAAAACATAGAAGAACGCTGTTTTCAACTATTCAAACTGATAAATTCATGTTTCTTTCGTTGGAAACGGTACATTTTTGTTAAATCACGATAAAACTGCTGTTTCAAACTAGCAAAATCAAGAAAAGCTGTTTTCAACAATCTAAACTGACGTATTTAAAATGCTGTTTTAAACTTGCAAAAACATAGAAAACGCTGTTTTGAACTATCCAAACTGACAAATTCATGTTTCTTTCGTGCAAAACGGCGATTTATGAGAAATGACGATAAGATTGCTGTTTTAAACTTGCAAAGACATAGAAAAACGCTGTTTTCAACTATTCAAACTGATAAATTCATGTTTCTTTCGTGCGAATTTGCGATTTATGAGAAATGACGATAAAATTGCTGTTTTAAACTTGCAAAAACATAGAAAAACGCTGTTTTCAACTATTCAAACTGATAAATTCATGTTTCTTTCGTTCGAAACGGCGATTTATAAGAAATGACGATAAAATTGCTGTTTTAAACTTGCAAAGACATAGAAAAACGCTGTTTTTAACTATTCAATCTGATAAATTCATGTTTCTTTCTTTCGAAACGGTGGATTTTTGTGAAATCACGATAAAACTGCTGTTTTAAACTAGCAAAACCAAGAAAACGCTGTTTTCAACAATCTAAACTGACGTATTTAAATGCTGTTTTAAACTTGCAAAAACATAGAAAACGCTGTTTTGAACTATCCAAACTGACAAATTCATGTTTCTTTCGTGCGGAACGGCGATTTATGAGAAATGACGATAAGATTGCTGTTTTAAACTTGCAAAGACATAGAAAACGCTGTTTTGAACTATCCAAACTGACAAATTCATGTTTCTTTCGTGCGAAACGGCGATTTATGAGAAATGACGATAAGATTGCTGTTTTAAACATAGAAAAACGCTGTTTTCAACTATTCAAACTGATAAATTCATGTTTATTTCGTGCGAAACGGCTATTCATGAGAAATGACGATAAAATTGCTGTTTTAAACTTGCAAAAACATAGAAAAACGCTGTTTTCAACTATTCAAACTGATAAATTCATATTTCTTTCGTGCGAAACGGCGATTTATGAGAAATGACGATAAAATTACTGTTTTAAACTTGCAAAAACATAGAAAAACGCTGTTGTCAACTATTCAAACTGATAAATTCATGTTTCTTTTGTTCGAAACGGTGGATTTTTGTGAAATCACGATAAAACTGCTGTTTTAAACTAGCAAACCCAAGAAAACGCTGTTTTCAACAATCTAAACTGACGTATTTAAAATGCTGTTTTAAACTTGCAAAAACATAGAAAACGCTCTTTTGAACTTATCCAAACTGACAAATTTATGTTTCTTCCCTGCAAACCGGCGATTTATGAGAAATGACGACAAAATTGCTGTTTTAAACTTGAAAAAACAAAGAAAAACGCTGTTTTCAACTATTCAAACTGATAAATTCATTTTTCTTCCATGCAAACCGGCGATTTATGAGAAATGACGATAAAATTGCTGTTTTAAACTTGAAAAAACATAGAAAAACGCTGTTTTCAACTATTCAATTTGATAAATTCATGTTTCTTTCGTTCGAAACGGTGGATTTTTGTGAAATCACGATAAAACTGCTGTTTTAAACTAGCAAAACCAAGAAAACGCTGTTTTCAACAATCTAAACTGACGTATTTAAATGCTGTTTTTAACTTGCAAAAACATAGAAAACGCTGCTTTGAACTATCCAAACTGACAAATTCATGTATCTTTCGTGCGGAACGGCGATTTATAAGAAATGGCGATAAAATTTCAGTTTTAAACTTGCAAAAACATAGAAAAACGCTATTTTCAACTATTCAAACTGATAAATTCATGTTTCTTTCGTGCGAAACGGCTATTTATGAGAAATGACGATAAAATTGCTGTTTTAAACTTGCAAAAACATAGAAAAACGCTGTTTTCAACTATTCAAACTGATAAATTCATGTTTCTTTCGTGCGAAGCGGCGATTTATGAGAAATGACGATAAAATTGCTATTTTAAACTTGAAAAAACATAGAAAAACGCTGTTTTCAACTATTCAAACTGATAAATTCATGTTTCTTTCGTGAGAAACAGCGATTTAAGAGAAATGACGATAAAATTGCTGTTTTAAACTTGCAAAAACATAGAAAAACGCTGTTTTCAACTATTCAAACTGATAAGTTCATGTTTCTTTCGTGTGAAACGGCGATTTATGAGAAATGACGATAAAATTGCTGTTTTAAACTTGCAAAAACATAGAAAACGCTGTTTTCAACTATTCAAACTGACAAATTTATGTTTCTACCGTGCGAAACGGCCATTTATAAGAAATGATGATAAAATTGCTGTTTTAAACTTGCAAAAACATAGAAAAACGCTGTTTTTAACTATTCAAACTGATAAATTAATGTTTCTCTTGTTCGAAACGGTGGTTTTTTGTGAAATCACGATAAAACTGCTGTTTTAAACTAGCAAAACCAAGAAAACGCTGTTTTCAACAATCTAAACTGACGTATTTAAAATGCTGTTTTAAACTTGCAAAAACATAGAAAACGCTCTTTTGAACTATGATGCTAAATTCATGTTTCTTTTGTGCGAAACGGCGATTTATGAGAAATGACGATGAAATTGCTGTTTTAAACTTGCAAAAACATAGAAAAACGCTGTTTTCAACTATTCAAACTGACAAATTCATGTTTCTTCCGTGCGAAACGGCGATTTATGAGAAATGACGATAAAATTGCTGTTTTAAACTTGCAAAAACATGGAAAAACGCTGTTTTCAACTATTCAAACTGATAAATTCATGTTTCTTTCGTTCGAAACGGCGATTTATAAGAAATGACGATAAAATTGCTGTTTTAAACTTGCAAAGACATAGAAAAACGCTGTTTTCAACTATTCAAACTGATAAATTCATGTTTCTTTCGTGCGAATCGGCGATTTATGAGAAATGACGTTTAAATTGTTGTTTTAAACTTGCAAAAACATAGAAAAACGCTGTTTTCGACTATTCAAACTGACAAATTCATGTTTCTTCCGTGCAAACCGGCGATTTATAAGAAATGACGATAAAAATGCTGTTTTAAACTTGAAAAAACATAGAAAAACGCTGTTTTTAACTATTCAATCTGATAAATTTATGTTTCTACCGTGCGAAACGGCCATTTATAAGAAATGATGATAAAACTGCTGTTTTAAACTAGCAAAACCAAGAAAACGCTGTTTTCAACAATCTAAACTGACGTATTTAAATGCTGTTTTTAACTTGCAAAAACATAGAAAACGCTGCTTTGAACTATCCAAACTGACAAATTCATGTTTCTTTCGTGCGGAACGGCGATTTATGAGAAATGGCGATAAAATTTCAGTTTTAAACTTGCAAAAACATAGAAAAACGCTATTTTCAACTATTCAAACTGATAAATTCATGTTTCTTTCGTGCGAAACGGCTATTTATGAGAAATGACGATAAAATTGCTGTTTTAAACTTGCAAAAACATAGAAAAACGCTGTTTTCAACTATTCAAACTGATAAATTCATGTTTCTTTCGTGCGAAGCGGCGATTTATGAGAAATGACGATAAAATTGCTATTTTAAACTTGAAAAAACATAGAAAAACGCTGTTTTCAACTATTCAAACTGATAAATTCATGTTTCTTTCGTGAGAAACAGCGATTTAAGAGAAATGACGATAAAATTGCTGTTTTAAACTTGCAAAAACATAGAAAAACGCTGTTTTCAACTATTCAAACTGATAAATTCATGTTTCTTTCGTTCGAAACGGCGATTTATGAGAAATGACGATAAAATTGCTGTTTTAAACTTGCAAAAACATAGAAAAACGCTGTTTTCAACTATTCAAACTGACAAATTTATCTTTCTACCGTGCGAAACGACGATTTATGAGAAATGACGATAAAATTGCTATATTTAACTTGAAAAAACATAGAAAAACGCTGTTTTCAACTATTCAAACTGATAAATTCATGTTTCTTTCGTGAGAAACAGCGATTTAAGAGAAATGACGATAAAATTGCTGTTTTAAACTTGCAAAAACATAGAAAAACGCTGTTTTCAACTATTCAAACTGATAAATTCATGTTTCTTTCGTTCGAAACGGCGATTTATGAGAAATGACGATAAAATTGCTGTTTTAAACTTGCAAAAACATAGAAAAACGCTGTTTTCAACTATTCAAACTGACAAATTTATGTTTCTACCGTGCGAAACGACGATTTATGAGAAATGACGATAAAATTGCTGTTTTAAACTTGCAAAAACATGGAAAAACGCTGTTTTCAACTATTCAAACTGATAAATTCATGTTTCTTTCGTGCGAAACGGCGATTTATGAGAAATGACGTTTACATTGTTGTTTTAAACTTGTAAAAACATAGAAAAACGCTGTTTTCAACTATTCAAACTGACAAATTCATGTTTCTTCCGTGCGAAACGGCGATTTATGAGAAATGACGATAAAATTGCTGTTTTAAACTTCCAAAAAAACATAGAAAAACGCTGTTTTCAACTATTCAAACTGATAAATTCATGTTTTTTCGTGCGAAACGGCGATTTATGAGAAATGACGATTAAATTGCTGTTATAAACTTGCAAAAACATAGAAGAACGCTGTTTCAACTTTTCAAACTGATAAATTCATGTTTCTTTCGTTCGAAACGGTGCATTTTTGTTAAATCACGATAAAACTGCTGTTTTAAACTAGCAAAATCAAGAAAAGCTGTTTTCAACAATCTAAACTGACGTATTTAAAATGCTGTTTTAAACTTGAAAAAACATAGAAAAACGCTGTTTTCAACTATTCAAACTGATAAATTGATGTTTCTTTCGTGCGAAATGGCGAATTTTGAGAAATGACGATAAAATTGCAGTTTTAAACTTGCAAAAACATAGAAAAACGCTGTTGTCAACTATTCAAACTGATAAATTCATGTATCTTTTGTTCGAAATGGTGGATTTTTGTGAAATCACGATAAAACCGCTGTTTTAAACTAGCAAAACCAAGAAAACGCTGTTTTTAACAATCTAAACTGACGTATTTAAAATGCTGTTTTAAACTTGCAAAAACATAGAAAACGCTCTTTTGAACTTATCCAAACTGACAAATTTATGTTTCTTCCGTGCAGTCCGGCGATTTATGAGAAATGACGATAAAATTGCTGTTTTAAACTTGAAAAAACATAGAAAAACGCTGTTTTCAACTATTCAAACTGATAAATTCATGTTTCTTTCGTGAGAAACAGCGATTTAAGAGAAATGACGATAAAATTGCTGTTTTAAACTTGCAAAAACATAGAAAAACGCTGTTTTCAACTATTCAAACTGATAAATTCATGTTTCTTTCGTTCGAAACGGCGATTTATGAGAAATGACGATAAAATTGCTGTTTTAAACTTGCAAAAACATAGAAAAACGCTGTTTTCAACTATTCAAACTGACAAATTCATGATTCTTCCGTGCGAAACGGCGATTTATGAGAAATGACGATAAAATTTAACTTGCAAAAACATAGAAAAACGCTGTTTTCAACTATTCAAACTGACAAATTCATGTTTCTTCCGTGCGAAACGACGATTTATGAGAAATGACGATAAAATTGCTGTTTTAAACTTGCAAAAACATGGAAAAACGCTGTTTTCAACTATTCAAACTGATAAATTCATGTTTCTTTCGTGCGAAACGGCGATTTATGAGAAATGACGTTTAAATTGTTGTTTTAAACTAGCAAAAACATAGAAAAACGCTGTTTTCAACTATTCAAACTGACAAATTCATGTTTCTTCCGTGCGAAACGGCGATTTATGAAAAATGACGATAAAATTTAACTTGCAAAAACATACAAAAACGCTGTTTTCAACTATTCAAACCGACAAATTCATGTTCCTTCCGTGAAAACCGGCGATTTATGAGAAATGGCGATAAAATTGCTGTTTTAAACTTGAAAAAACATAGAAAACGCTGTTTTCAACTATTCAAACTGATAAATTCATGTTTCTTTCTTTCGAAACGGTGGATTTTTGTGAAATCATGATAAAACTGCTGTTTTAAACTAACAAAACCAAGAAAACGCTGTTTTCAACAATCTAAACTTACGTATTTAAAATGCTGTTTTAAACTTGCAAAAACATAGAAAACGCTCTTTTGAACTATGATGCTAAATTAATGTTTCTTTGTGCGAAACGGCGATTTATGAGAAATGACGATGAAATTGCTGTTTTAAACTTGCAAAAACATAGAAAAACGCTGTTTTCAACTATTCAAACTGACAAATTCATGTTTCTTCCGTGCAAACCGGCGATTTATGAGAAATGACGATAAAATTGCTGTTTTAAACTTGAAAAAAACATAGAAAACGCTCTTTTGAACTATGATGCTAAATTCATGTTTCTTTTGTGGATTTTTGTGAAATCACGATAAAACTGCTGTTTTAAACTAACAAAACCAAGAAAACGCTGTTTTCAACAATCTAAACTGACGTATTTAAGATGCTGTTTTAAACTTGCAAAAACATAGAAAACGCTCTTTTGAACTATGATGCTAAATTCATGTTTCTTTTGTGCGAAACGGTGATTTATGAGAAATGACGATGAAATTGCTGTTTTAAACTTGCAAAAACATAGAAAAACGCTGTTTTCAACTATTCAAACTGACAAATTCATGTTTCTTCCGTGCGAAACGGCGATTTATGAGAAATGACGATAAACTTGCTGTTTTAAACTTCCAAAAAAACATAGAAAAACGCTGTTTTCAACTATTCAAACTGATAAATTCATGTTTTTTCGTGCGAAACGGCGATTTATGAGAAATGACGATTAAATTGCTGTTATAAACTTGCAAAAACATAGAAGAACGCTGTTTCAACTTTTCAAACTGATAAATTCATGTTTCTTTCGTTCGAAACGGTGCATTTTTGTTAAATCACGATAAAACTGCTGTTTTAAACTAGCAAAATCAAGAAAAGCTGTTTTCAACAATCTAAACTGACGTATTTAAAATGCTGTTTTAAACTTGCAAAAACATAGAAAACGCTCTTTTGAACTTATCCAAACTGACAAATTTATGTTTCTTCCGTGCAGTCCGGCGATTTATGAGAAATGACGATAAAATTGCTGTTTTAAACTTGAAAAAACATAGAAAAACGCTGTTTTCAACTATTCAAACTGATAAATTCATGTTTCTTTCGTGAGAAACAGCGATTTAAGAGAAATGACGATAAAATTGCTGTTTTAAACTTGCAAAAACATAGAAAAACGCTGTTTTCAACTATTCAAACTGATAAATTCATGTTTCTTTCGTTCAAAACGGCGATTTATGAGAAATGACGATAAAATTGCTGTTTTAAACTTGCAAAAACATAGAAAAACGCTGTTTTCAACTATTCAAACTGACAAATTCATGATTCTTCCGTGCGAAACGGCGATTTATGAGAAATGACGATAAAATTTAACTTGCAAAAACATAGAAAAACGCTGTTTTCAACTATTCAAACTGACAAATTCATGTTTCTTCCGTGCAAACCGGCGATTTATGAGAAATGACGATAAAATTGCTGTTTTAAACTTGAAAAAACATAGAAAAACGCTGTTTTCAACTATTCAAACTGATAAATTCATGTTTTTTCGTGCGAAACGGCGATTTATGAGAAATGACGATTAAATTGCTGTTATAAACTTGCAAAAACATAGAAGAACGCTGTTTCAACTTTTCAAACTGATAAATTCATGTTTCTTTCGTTCGAAACGGTGCATTTTTGTTAAATCACGATAAAACTGCTGTTTTAAACTAGCAAAATCAAGAAAAGCTGTTTTCAACAATCTAAACTGACGTATTTAAATGCTGTTTTAAATTTGCAAAAACATAGAAAACGCAGTTTTGAACTATCCAATCTGACAAATTCATATTTCTTTCGTGCGGAACGGCGATTTATGAGAAATGACGATAAGATTGCTGTTTTAAACTTGCAAAAACATAGAAAAACGCTGTTTTCAACTATTCAAACTGATAAATTCATGTTTCTTCCGTGCGAAACGGCGATTTACGAGAAATGACGATAAAATTGCTGTTTTAAATTTGCAAAAACATAGAAAGACGCTGTTTTCAACTATTCAAACTGATAAATTGATGTTTCTTCCGTGAGAAACGGCGATTTATGAGAAATGACGATAAAATTGCTGTTTTAAACTTGCAAGAACATAGAAAAACGCTGTTTTCAACTATTCAAACTGATAAATTCATGTTTCTTTCGTGCGAAACGGCGATTTTTGAGAAATGACGATTAAATTGCTGTTTTAAACTTGCAAAAACATAGAAGAACGCTGCTTTCAACTATTCAAACCGATACATTCAGGTTTCTTTCGTTCGAAACGGTGCATTTTTGTGAAATCACGATAAAACTGCTGTTTTAAACTAGCAAAATCAAGAAAAGCTGTTTTCAACAATCTAAACTGACGTATTTAAATGCTGTTTTAAATTTGCAAAAACATAGAAAACGCAGTTTTGAACTATCCAATCTGACAAATTCATATTTCTTTCGTGCGGAACGGCGATTTATGAGAAATGACGATAAGATTGCTGTTTTAAACTTGCAAAAACATAGAAAAACGCTGTTTTCAACTATTCAAACTGACAAATTCATGTTTCTTCCGTGCAAACCGGCGATTTATGAGAAATGACGATAAAATTGCTGTTTTAAACTTGAAAAAACATAGAAAAACGCTGTTTTCAACTATTCAAACTGATAAATTCATGTTTTTTCGTGCGAAACGGCGATTTATGAGAAATGACGATTAAATTGCTGTTATAAACTTGCAAAAACATAGAAGAACGCTGTTTCAACTTTTCAAACTGATAAATTCATGTTTCTTTCGTTCGAAACGGTGCATTTTTGTTAAATCACGATAAAACTGCTGTTTTAAACTAGCAAAATCAAGAAAAGCTGTTTTCAACAATCTAAACTGACGTATTTAAATGCTGTTTTAAATTTGCAAAAACATAGAAAACGCAGTTTTGAACTATCCAATCTGACAAATTCATATTTCTTTCGTGCGGAACGGCGATTTATGAGAAATGACGATAAGATTGCTGTTTTAAACTTGCAAAAACATAGAAAAACGCTGTTTTCAACTATTCAAACTGATAAATTCATGTTTCTTCCGTGCGAAACGGCGATTTACGAGAAATGACGATAAAATTGCTGTTTTAAATTTGCAAAAACATAGAAAGACGCTGTTTTCAACTATTCAAACTGATAAATTGATGTTTCTTCCGTGAGAAACGGCGATTTATGAGAAATGACGATAAAATTGCTGTTTTAAACTTGCAAGAACATAGAAAAACGCTGTTTTCAACTATTCAAACTGATAAATTCATGTTTCTTTCGTGCGAAACGGCGATTTTTGAGAAATGACGATTAAATTGCTGTTTTAAACTTGCAAAAACATAGAAGAACGCTGCTTTCAACTATTCAAACCGATACATTCAGGTTTCTTTCGTTCGAAACGGTGCATTTTTGTGAAATCACGATAAAACTGCTGTTTTAAACTAGCAAAATCAAGAAAACGCTGTTTTCAACAATCTAAACTTACGTATTTAAAATGCTGTTTTAAACTTGCAAAAACATAGAAAACGCTGTTTTGAACTAACCAAACTGACAAATTCATGTTTCTTCCGTGCGAAACGGCGATTTATGAGAAATGACGATAAAATTGCTGTTTTAAACTTGCAAAAACATAGAAAAACGCTGTTTTCAACTATTCAAACTGATAAATTGATGTTTCTTTCGTGCGAAATGGCGAATTTTGAGAAATGACGATAAAATTGCAGTTTTAAACTTGCAAAAACATAGAAAAACGCTGTTGTCAACTATTCAAACTGATAAATTCATGTATCTTTTGTTCGAAATGGTGGATTTTTCTGAAATCACGATAAAACTGCTGTTTTAAACTAGCAAAACCAAGAAAACGCTGTTTTCAACAATCTAAACTGACGTATTTAAAATGCTGTTTTAAACTTGCAAAAACATAGAAAACGCTCTTTTGAACTTATCCAAACTGACAAATTTATGTTTCTTCCGTGCAATCCGGCGATTTATGAGAAATGACGATAAAATTGCTGTCTTTAACTTGAAAAAACATAGAAAAACGCTGTTTTCAACTATTCAAACTGATAAATTCATGTTTCTTTCGTGAGAAACAGCGATTTAAGAGAAATGACGATAAAATTGCTGTTTTAAACTTGCAAAAACATAGAAAAACGCTGTTTTCAACTATTCAAACTGACAAATTCATGTTTCTTCCGTGCAAACCGGCGATTTATGAGAAATGACGATAAAATTGCTGTTTTAAACTTGAAAAAACATAGAAAAACACTGTTTTCAACTATTCAAACTGATAAATTCATGTTTCTTTCTTTCGAAACGGTGGATTTTTGTGAAATCACGATAAAACTGCTGTTTTAAACTAACAAAACCAAGAAAACGCTTTTTTCAACAATCTAAACTGACGTATTTAAATGCTGTTTTAAATTTGCAAAAACATAGAAAACGCAGTTTTGAACTATCCAAACTGACAAATTCATGTTTCTTTCGTGCGGAACGGCGATTTATGAGAAATGACGATAAGATTGCTGTTTTAAACTTGCAAAAACATAGAAAAACGCTGTTTTCAACTATTCAAACTGATAAATTCATGTTTCTTCCGTGCGAAACGGCGATTTACGAGAAATGACGATAAAATTGCTGTTTTAAATTTGCAAAAACATAGAAAGACGCTGTTTTCAACTATTCAAACTGATAAATTGATGTTTCTTCCGTGAGAAACGGCGATTTATGAGAAATGACGATAAAATTGCTGTTTTAAACTTGCAAGAACATAGAAAAACGCTGTTTTCAACTATTCAAACTGATAAATTCATGTTTCTTTCGTGCGAAACGGCGATTTTTGAGAAATGACGATTAAATTGCTGTTTTAAACTTGCAAAAACATAGAAGAACGCTGTTTTCAACTATTCAAACCGATACATTCAGGTTTCTTTCGTTCGAAACGGTGCATTTTTGTAAAATCACGATAAAACTGCTGTTTTAAACTAGCAAAATCAAGAAAACGCTGTTTTCAACAATCTAAACTTACGTATTTAAAATGCTGTTTTAAACTTGCAAAAACATAGAAAACGCTGTTTTGAACTAACCAAACTGACAAATTCATGTTTCTTCCGTGCGAAACGGCGATTTATGAGAAATGACGATAAAATTGCTGTTTTAAACTTGCAAAAACATAGAAAAACGCTGTTTTCAACTATTCAAACTGATAAATTGATGTTTCTTTCGTGCGAAATGGCGAATTTTGAGAAATGACGATAAAATTGCAGTTTTAAACTTGCAAAAACATAGAAAAACGCTGTTGTCAACTATTCAAACTGATAAATTCATGTATCTTTTGTTCGAAATGGTGGATTTTTCTGAAATCACGATAAAACTGCTGTTTTAAACTAGCAAAACCAAGAAAACGCTGTTTTCAACAATCTAAACTGACGTATTTAAAATGCTGTTTTAAACTTGCAAAAACATAGAAAACGCTCTTTTGAACTTATCCAAACTGACAAATTTATGTTTCTTCCGTGCAATCCGGCGATTTATGAGAAATGACGATAAAATTGCTGTCTTTAACTTGAAAAAACATAGAAAAACGCTGTTTTCAACTATTCAAACTGATAAATTCATGTTTCTTTCGTGAGAAACAGCGATTTAAGAGAAATGACGATAAAATTGCTGTTTTAAACTTGCAAAAACATAGAAAAACGCTGTTTTCAACTATTCAAACTGTTAAATTCATGTTTCTTTCGTTCGAAACGGCGATTTATGAGAAATGACGATAAAATTGCTGTTTTAAACTTGCAAAAACATAGAAAAACGCTGTTTTCAACTATTCAAACTGACAAATTCATGATTCTTCCGTGCGAAACGGCGATTTATGAGAAATGACGATAAAATTTAACTTGCAAAAACATAGAAAAACGCTGTTTTCAACTATTCAAACTGACAAATTCATGTTTCTTCCGTGCAAACCGGCGATTTATGAGAAATGACGATAAAATTGCTGTTTTAAACTTTAAAAAACATAGAAAAACGCTGTTTTCAACTATTCAAACTGATAAATTCATGTTTCTTTCTTTCGAAACGGTGGATTTTTGTGAAATCACGATAAAACTGCTGTTTTAAACTAACAAAACCAAGAAAACGCTTTTTTCAACAATCTAAACTGACGTATTTAAATGCTGTTTTAAATTTGCAAAAACATAGAAAACGCTGTTTTGAACTATCCAAACTGACAAATTCATGTTTCTTTCGTGCGGAACGGCGATTTATGAGAAATGACGATAAAATTGCTGTTTTAAACTTGCAAAAACATAGAAAAACGCTGTTT
Organism: Poecilus cupreus; assembly: GCA_963942605.1. Lineage (NCBI taxonomy): Eukaryota > Metazoa > Arthropoda > Insecta > Coleoptera > Carabidae > Poecilus > Poecilus cupreus. The sequence goes on from CAWWDY010000477.1 coordinate 189,620, forward strand.
TCAACTATTCAAACTAATAAATTGATGTTTCTTTCGTGCGAAATGGCGAATTTTGAGAAATGACGATAAAATTGCAGTTTTAAACTTGCAAAAACATAGAAAAACGCTGTTGTCAACTATTCAAACTGATAAATTCATGTATCTTTTGTTCGAAATGGTGGATTTTTCTGAAATCACGATAAAACTGCTGTTTTAAACTAGCAAAACAAAGAAAACGCTGTTTTCAACAATCTAAACTGACGTATTTAAAATGCTGTTTTAAACTTGCAAAAACATAGAAAACGCTCTTTTGAACTTATCCAAACTGACAAATTTATGTTTCAACCGTGCAATCCGGCGATTTATGAGAAATGACGATAAAATTGCTGTTTTTAACTTGAAAAAACATAGAAAAACGCTGTTTTCAACTATTCAAACTGATAAATTCATGTTTCTTTCGTGCGAAACGGCGATTTTTGAGAAATGACGATTAAATTGCTGTTTTAAACTTGCAAAAACATAGAAGAACGCTGTTTTCAACTATTCAAACCGATAAATTCAGGTTTCTTTCGTTCGAAACGGTGCATTTTTGTGAAATCACGATAAAACTGCTGTTTTAAACTAGCAAAATCAAGAAAACGCTGTTTTCAACAATCTAAACTTACGTATTTAAAATGCTGTTTTAAACTTGCAAAAACATAGAAAACGCTGTTTTGAAATAACCAAACTGACAAATTCATGTTTCTTCCGTGCGAAACGGCGATTTATGAGAAATGACGATAAAATTGCTGTTTTAAACTTGCAAAAACATAGAAAAACGCTGTTTTCAACTATTCAAACTGATAAATTGATGTTTCTTTCGTGCGAAATGGCGAATTTTGAGAAATGACGATAAAATTGCAGTTTTAAACTTGCAAAAACATAGAAAAACGCTGTTGTCAACTATTCAAACTGATAAATTCATGTATCGTTTGTTCGAAATGGTGGATTTTTCTGAAATCACGATAAAACTGCTGTTTTAAACTAGCAAAACCAAGAAAACGCTGTTTTCAACAATCTAAACTGACGTATTTAAAATGCTGTTTTTAACTTGCAAAAACATAGAAAAACGCTGTTTTCAACTATTCAAACTGATAAATTCATGTTTCTTTCGTGAGAAACAGCGATTTAAGAGAAATGACGATAAAATTGCTGTTTTAAACTTGCAAAAACGTAGAAAAACGCAGTTTTCAACTTTTCAAACTGATAAATTCATGTTTCTTTTGTTCGAAACGGCGATTTATGAAAAATGACGATAAAATTGCTGTTTTAAACTTGCAAAAACATAGAAAAACGCTGTTTTGAACTATTCATACTGACAAATTCATGTTTCTTCCGTGCGAAACGGCGATTTATGAGAAATGGCGATAAAATTTAACTTGCAAAAACATAGAAAAACGCTGTTTTCAACTATTCAAACTGACAAATTCATGTTTCTTCCGTGCAAACCGGCGATTTATGAGAAATGACGATAAAATTGCTGTTTCAAACTTGAAAAAACATAGAAAAACGCTGTTTTCAACTATTCAAACTGATAAATTCATGTTTCTTTCTTTCGAAACGGTGGATTTTTGTGAAATCACGATAAAACTGCTGTTTTAAACTAACAAAACCAAGAAAACGCTGTTTTCAATAATCTAAACTGACGTATTTAAATGCTGTTTTAAACTTGCAAAAACATAGAAAACGCTGTTTTGAACTATCCAAACTGACAAATTCATGTTTCTTTCGTGCGGAACGGCGATTTATGAGAAATGACGATAAGATTGCTGTTTTAAACTTGCAAAGACATAGAAAACACTGTTTTGAACTATCCAAACTGACAAATTCATGTTTCTTTCGTGCGAAACGGCGATTTATGAGAAATGACGATAAGATTGCTGTTTTAAACTTGCAAAAACATAGAAAAACGCTGTTTTCAACTATTCAAACTGATAAATTCATGTTTCTTTCGTGCGAAACGGCTATTTATGAGAAATGACGATAAAATTGCTGTTTTAAACTTGCAAAAACATAGAAAAACGCTGTTTTCAACTATTCAAACTGATAAATTCATGTTTCTTTCGTGCGAAACGGCGATTTATGAGAAATGACGATAAAATTACTGTTTTAAACTTGCAAAAACATAGAAAAACGCTGTTGTCAACTATTCAAACTGATAAATTCATGTTTCTTTTGTTCAAAACGGTGGATTTTTGTGAAATCATGATAAAACTGCTGTTTTAAACTAGCAAAATCAAGAAAACGCTGTTTTCAACAATCTAAACTGACGTATTTAAAATGCTGTTTTAAACTTTTAAAAACATAGAAAACGCTCTTTTGAACTTAACCAAACTGACAAATTTATGTTTCTTTCGTACAAACCGGAGATTTATGAGAAATGACGATAAAATTGCTGTTTTAAACTTGCAAAAACATAGAAAAACGCTGTTTTCAACTATTCAAACTGATAAATTTATGTTTCTTACGTGCGAAATGGCGATTTTTGAGAAATGACGATAAAATTGCCGTTTTAAACTTGCAGAAACATAGAAAAACGCTGTTTTCAACTATTCAAACTGATAAATACATGTTTCTTTCGTGCGAAACGGCTATTTATGAGAAATGACGATAAAATTGCAGTTTTAAACTTGCAAAAACATAGAAAAACGCTATTTTCAACTATTCAAACTGATACATTCATGTTTCTTTCGTGCGAAACGGCTATTTATGAGAAATGACGATAAAATTGCTGTTTTAAACTTGCAAAAACATAGAAAAACGCTGTTTTCAACTATTCAAACTGATAAATACATGTTTCTTTCGTGCGAAACGGCTATTTATGAGAAATGACGATAAAATTGCAGTTTTAAACTTGCAAAAACATAGAAAAACGCTATTTTCAACTATTCAAACTGATAAATTCATGTTTCTTTCGTGCGAAACGGCCATTTATGAGAAATGACGATAAAATTGCTGTTTTAAACTTGCAAAAACATAGAAAAACGCTGTTTTCAACTATTCAAACTGATAAATTCATGTTTCTTTCGTGCGAAACGGCGATTTATGAGAAATGACGATAAAATTACTGTTTTAAACTTGCAAAAACATAGAAAAACGCTGTTGTCAACTATTCAAACTGATAAATTCATGTTTCTTTTGTTCAAAACGGTGGATTTTTGTGAAATCATGATAAAACTGCTGTTTTAAACTAGCAAAATCAAGAAAACGCTGTTTTCAACAATCTAAACTGACGTATTTAAAATGCTGTTTTAAACTTTTAAAAACATAGAAAACGCTCTTTTGAACTTAACCAAACTGACAAATTTATGTTTCTTCCGTACAAACCGGAGATTTATGAGAAATGACGATAAAATTGCTGTTTTAAACTTGCAAAAACATAGAAAAACGCTGTTTTCAACTATTCAAACTGATAAATTTATGTTTCTTACGTGCGAAATGGCGATTTTTGAGAAATGACGATAAAATTGCCGTTTTAAACTTGCAGAAACATAGAAAAACGCTGTTTTCAACTATTCAAACTGATAAATTCATGTTTCTTTCGTGCGAAACGGCTATTTATGAGAAATGACGATAAAATTGCTATTTTAAACTTGCAAAAACATAGAAAAACGCTGTTTTCAACTATTCAAACTGATAAATTTATGTTTCTTACGTGCGAAATGGCGATTTTTGAGAAATGACGATAAAATTGCCGTTTTAAACTTGCAAAAACATAGAAAAACGCTGTTTTTAACTATTCAAACTGATAAATTCATGTTTCTTCCGTGCAAAACGGCGATTTATGAGAAATGACGATAAAATTGCTGTTTTAAATTTGCAAAAACATAAAAAACGCTCTTTTGAACTATGATGATAAATTCATGTTTCTTTTGTGCGAAACAGCGAATTTTTGTGAAATAACGATAAAACTGCTGTATTAAACTTGCAAAAAAAAAAGTTTGAGGTTTGGGGTTGGGGTTCGAAGTATGAGGTTTGGGGTTCGAGGTTTGAGGTTTGGGGTTGAGGATTGGACTTTGAAGTTTGGGGTTTGAGATTTGGGGTTGGGGTTCGAGGTTTGAGGTTTGGGGTTCGAGGTTTGAGGTTTGGGGTTGAGGTTTGGGGTTTGATGTTTGGGGTTTGGGGTTCGAGTTTTGGGGTTTGGGGTTGAGGTTTGAGTTTCGAGGTTTGAGGTTTGGGGTTGAGGGTTGGGGTTTGAGGTTGGAGGTTTGAGGTTTGGGGGTTGAGGTTCGATGTTTGAGGTTTGGAGTTTGGGGTACGAGGTTTGAAGTTTGATGTTGAGGTTTGGGGTTTGAGTTTGGGGATTGGGGTTCGGGGTTTTAGGTTTGGGGTTTGTGGTGTTTGGATTGGGTGAAATGTTTCTTTCGTGCGAAACGGCGAATTATGAGATTCAAATTGCTGTTTTAAACTTGTAAAAACATAAAAATCGCTGTTTTCAACCAATCAAACTGATAAATTCATGTTTGTTTTGTTGGAAACTGCGGATTTTTGTGAAATCACGATAAAACGCTGTTTTCAACTATTCAAACTGATAAATTCATGTTTCTTTTGTGCGAAACGGCGATTTATGAGACATGACGATAAAATTGCTGTTTTAAACTTGCAAAAACATAGAAAAACGCTGTTTTCAACTATTCAAACTGACAAATTCATGGTTCTTCCGTGCGAAACGGCGATTTATGAGAAATGACGATAAAATTTAACTTGCAAAAACATAGAAAAACGCTGTTTTCAACTATTCAAACTGACAAATTCATGTTTCTTCCGTGTGAAACGGCGATTTATGAGAAATGACGATAAAATTACTGTTTTAAACTTGCAAGAACATAGAAAAACGCTGTTTTCAACTATTCAAACTGACAAATTCATGTTTCTTCCGTGCGAAACGGCGATTTATGAGAAATGACGATAAAATTGCTGTTTTAAACTTGCGAAAACATAGAAAAACGCTGTTTTCAACTATTCAAACTGATAAATTCATGTTTCTTCCGTGCGAAACGGTGATTTAAGAGAAATGACGATAAAATTGCTGTTTTAAACTTGCAAAAACATAGAAAAACGCTGTTTTCAACTATTCAAACTGACAAATTCATGTTTCTTCCTTGCGAAATGGCGATTTATGAGAAATGACGATAAAATTGCTGTTTTAAACTTGCAAAAACATAGAAAAACGCTGTTTTCAACTATTCAAACTGACAAATTTATGTTTCTTTCGTACAAACCGGAGATTTATGAGAAATGACGATAAAATTGCTGTTTTAAACTTGCAAAAACATAGAAAAACGCTGTTTTCAACTATTCAAACTGATAAATTTATGTTTCTTACGTGCGAAATGGCGATTTTTGAGAAATGACGATAAAATTGCCGTTTTAAACTTGCAGAAACATAGAAAAACGCTGTTTTCAACTATTCAAACTGATAAATACATGTTTCTTTCGTGCGAAACGGCTATTTATGAGAAATGACGATAAAATTGCAGTTTTAAACTTGCAAAAACATAGAAAAACGCTATTTTCAACTATTCAAACTGATAAATTCATGTTTCTTTCGTGCGAAACGGCTATTTATGAGAAATGACGATAAAATTGCTGTTTTAAACTTGCAAAAACATACAAAAACGCTGTTTTCAACTATTCAAACTGATAAATACATGTTTCTTTCGTGCGAAACGGCTATTTATGAGAAATGACGATAAAATTGCAGTTTTAAACTTGCAAAAACATAGAAAAACGCTATTTTCAACTATTCAAACTGATAAATTCATGTTTCTTTCGTGCGAAACGGCCATTTATGAGAAATGACGATAAAATTGCTGTTTTAAACTTGCAAAAACATAGAAAAACGCTGTTTTCAACTATTCAAACTGATAAATTCATGTTTCTTTCGTGCGAAACGGCGATTTATGAGAAATGACGATAAAATTACTGTTTTAAACTTGCAAAAACATAGAAAAACGCTGTTGTCAACTATTCAAACTGATAAATTCATGTTTCTTTTGTTCAAAACGGTGGATTTTTGTGAAATCATGATAAAACTGCTGTTTTAAACTAGCAAAATCAAGAAAACGCTGTTTTCAACAATCTAAACTGACGTATTTAAAATGCTGTTTTAAACTTTTAAAAACATAGAAAACGCTCTTTTGAACTTAACCAAACTGACAAATTTATGTTTCTTCCGTACAAACCGGAGATTTATGAGAAATGACGATAAAATTGCTGTTTTAAACTTGCAAAAACATAGAAAAACGCTGTTTTCAACTATTCAAACTGATAAATTTATGTTTCTTACGTGCGAAATGGCGATTTTTGAGAAATGACGATAAAATTGCCGTTTTAAACTTGCAGAAACATAGAAAAACGCTGTTTTCAACTATTCAAACTGATAAATTCATGTTTCTTTCGTGCGAAACGGCTATTTATGAGAAATGACGATAAAATTGCTATTTTAAACTTGCAAAAACATAGAAAAACGCTGTTTTCAACTATTCAAACTGATAAATTTATGTTTCTTACGTGCGAAATGGCGATTTTTGAGAAATGACGATAAAATTGCCGTTTTAAACTTGCAAAAACATAGAAAAACGCTGTTTTCAACTATTCAAACTGATAAATTCATGTTTCTTCCGTGCAAAACGGCGATTTATGAGAAATGACGATAAAATTGCTGTTTTAAATTTGCAAAAACATAAAAAACGCTCTTTTGAACTATGATGATAAATTCATGTTTCTTTTGTGCGAAACAGCGAATTTTTGTGAAATAACGATAAAACTGCTGTATTAAACTTGCAAAAAAAAAAGTTTGAGGTTTGGGGTTGGGGTTCGAAGTATGAGGTTTGGGGTTCGAGGTTTGAGGTTTGGGGTTGAGGATTGGACTTTGAAGTTTGGGGTTTGAGATTTGGGGTTGGGGTTCGAGGTTTGAGGTTTGGGGTTCGAGGTTTGAGGTTTGGGGTTGAGGTTTGGGGTTTGATGTTTGGGGTTTGGGGTTCGAGTTTTGGGGTTTGGGGTTGAGGTTTGAGTTTCGAGGTTTGAGGTTTGGGGTTGAGGGTTGGGGTTTGAGGTTGGAGGTTTGAGGTTTGGGGGTTGAGGTTCGATGTTTGAGGTTTGGAGTTTGGGGTACGAGGTTTGAAGTTTGATGTTGAGGTTTGGGGTTTGAGTTTGGGGATTGGGGTTCGGGGTTTTAGGTTTGGGGTTTGTGGTGTTTGGATTGGGTGAAATGTTTCTTTCGTGCGAAACGGCGAATTATGAGATTCAAATTGCTGTTTTAAACTTGTAAAAACATAAAAATCGCTGTTTTCAACCAATCAAACTGATAAATTCATGTTTGTTTTGTTGGAAACTGCGGATTTTTGTGAAATCACGATAAAACGCTGTTTTCAACTATTCAAACTGATAAATTCATGTTTCTTTTGTGCGAAACGGCGATTTATGAGACATGACGATAAAATTGCTGTTTTAAACTTGCAAAAACATAGAAAAACGCTGTTTTCAACTATTCAAACTGACAAATTCATGGTTCTTCCGTGCGAAACGGCGATTTATGAGAAATGACGATAAAATTTAACTTGCAAAAACATAGAAAAACGCTGTTTTCAACTATTCAAACTGACAAATTCATGTTTCTTCCGTGTGAAACGGCGATTTATGAGAAATGACGATAAAATTACTGTTTTAAACTTGCAAGAACATAGAAAAACGCTGTTTTCAACTATTCAAACTGACAAATTCATGTTTCTTCCGTGCGAAACGGCGATTTATGAGAAATGACGATAAAATTGCTGTTTTAAACTTGCGAAAACATAGAAAAACGCTGTTTTCAACTATTCAAACTGATAAATTCATGTTTCTTCCGTGCGAAACGGTGATTTAAGAGAAATGACGATAAAATTGCTGTTTTAAACTTGCAAAAACATAGAAAAACGCTGTTTTCAACTATTCAAACTGACAAATTCATGTTTCTTCCTTGCGAAATGGCGATTTATGAGAAATGACGATAAAATTGCTGTTTTAAACTTGCAAAAACATAGAAAAACGCTGTTTTCAACTATTCAAACTGATAAATTTATGTTTCTTTCGTGCGAAACGGCTATTTATGAGAAATGACGATAAAATTGCTATTTTAAACTTGCAAAAACATAGAAAAACGCTGTTTTAACTATTCAAACTGATAAATTCATGTTTCTTCCGTGCAAAACGGCGATTTATGAGAAATGACGATAAAATTGCTGTTTTAAACTTGCAAAAACATAAAAAACGCTCTTTTGAACTATGATGATAAATTCATGTTTCTTTTGTGCGAAACAGCGAATTTTTGTGAAATAACGATAAAACTGCTGTATTAAACTTGCAAAAAAAAAGTTTGAGGTGTGGGGTAGGGGTTCGAAGTATGAGGTTTGGGGTTCGAGGTTTGAGGTTTGGGGTTGAGGATTGGAGTTTGAAGTTTGGGGTTTGAGATTTGGGGTTGGGGTTCGAGGTTTGAGGTTTGGGGTTCGAGGTTTGAGGTTTGGGGTTGAGGTTTGGGGTTTGAGGTTAGGGATTTGGGGGTCGAAGTTTGAGGTTTGGGGTTCGAGGTTTGAGGTTTGGGGTTGAGGGTTGTGGTTTGAGGTTGGAGGTTTGAGGTTTGGGGGTTGAGGTTCGGTGTTTGAGGTTTGGAGTTTGGGGTACGAGGTTTGAAGTTTGGGGTTGAGGTTTGGGGTTTGAGTTTGGGGATTGGGATTTAGGGTTTTAGGTTTGGGGTTTGTGGTGTTTGGATTGGGTGAAATGTTTCTTTCGTGCGAAACGGCGAATTATGAGATTCAAATTGCTGTTTTAAACTTGTAAAAACATTAAAATCACTGTTTTCAACTAATCAAACTGATAAATTCATGTTTGTTTTGTTGGAAACTGCGAATTTTTGTGAAATCACGATAAAACGTTGTTTTCAACTATTCAAATTGATAAATTCATATTTCTTTCGTGAGAAACGGCGATTTATGAGAAATGACGATAAAATTGCTGTTTTAAACTTGCAAAAACATAGAAAAACGCTGTTTTCAACTATTCAAACTGATAAATTCATGTTTCTTTCCTTCGAAACGGTGGATTTTTGTGAAATCACGATAAAACTGCTGTTTTAAACTAGCAAAAAACGCTGTTTTCAACAATCTAAACTGACGTATTTAAAATGCTGTTTTAAACTTGCAAAAACATAGAAAACGCTGTTTTGAACTATCCAAACTGACAAATTCATGTTTCTTTCGTGCGAAACGGCGATTTATGAGAAATAACGATAAAATTGCTGTTTTAAACTTGCAAAAACATAGAATAACGCTGTTTTCAACTATTCAAACTGATAAATTCATGGTTCTTTCGTATGAAACGGTGGATTTTTGTGAAATCACGATAAAACTGCTGTTTTAAACTAGCAAAACCAAGAAAACGCTGTTTTCAACAATCTAAACTGACGTATTTAAAATGCTGTTTTAAACTTACAAAAACATAGAAAACGCTGTTTTGAACTATCCAAACTGACAAATTCTTGTTTCTTTCGTGTGAAACGGCGATTTATGAGAAATGACGATAAAATAGCTGTTTTAAACTTGCAAAAACATAGAAAAACGCTGTTTTCAACTATTCAAACTGACAAATTCATGGTTCTTCCGTGCGAAACGGCGATTTATGAGCAATGACGATAAAATTTAACTTGCAAAAACATAGAAAAACGCTGTTTTCAACTATTCAAACTGACAAATTCATGTTTCTTCCGTGTGAAACGGCGATTTATGAGAAATGACGATAATATTGCTGTTTTAAACTTGCAAAAACATAGAAAAACGCTATTTTCAACTATTCAAACTGATAAATTCATGTTTCTTTCGTGCAAAACGGCGATTTATGAGAAATGACGATAAAATTGCTGTTTTAAACTTGCAAAAACATAAAAAAACGCTGTTTTCAACAATTCAAACTGATAAATTTATGTTATTTTTGTGCGAAATGGCAATTTTTGAGAAATGATGATTAAATTGCAATTTTAAACCTGCAAAAACATAGAAAAACGCTGTTTACAACTATTCAAACTGATAAATTCATGTTTCTTTCGTGCGAAACGGCTATTTATGAGAAATGACGATAAAATTGCTGTTTTAAACTTGCAAAAACATAGAAAAACGCTGTTTTCAACTATTCAAACTGATAAATTCATGTTTCTTTCGTGCGAAACGGCGATTTTTGAGAAATGACGATAAAATTACTGTATTAAACTTGCAAAAACATAGAAAAACGCTGTTGTCAACTATTCAAACTGATAAATTCATGTTTCTTTCGTTCGAAACGGTGAATTTATGTGAAATCAAGATAAAACTGCTGTTTTAAACTAGCAAAACCAAGAAAACGCTGTTTTCAACAATCTAAACTGACGTATTTAAAATGCTGTTTTAAACTTACAAAAACATAGAAAACGCTGTTTTTGAACTATCCAAACTGACAAATTCTTGTTTCTTTCGTGCGAAACGGCGATTTATGAGAAATGACGATAAAATAGCTGTTTTAAACTTGCAAAAACATAGCAAAACGCTGTTTTCAACTATTCAAACTGACAAATTCATGTTTCTTCCGTGCGAAACGGCGATTTATGAGAAATAACGATAAAATTGCTGTTTTAAACTAGCAAAAACATAGAATAACGCTGTTTTCAACTATTTAAACTGATAAATTCATGTTTCTTTCGTATGAAACGGTGGATTTTTGTGAAATCACGATAAAACTGCTGTTTTAAACTAGCAAAACCAAGAAAACGCTGTTTTCAACAATCTAAACTGACGTATTTAAAATGCTGTTTTAAACTTACAAAAACATAGAAAACGCTGTTTTGAACTATCCAAACTGACAAATTCTTGTTTCTTTCGTGCGAAACGGCGATTTATGAGAAATGACGATAAAATAGCTGTTTTAAACTTGCAAAAACATAGAAAAACGCTGTTTTCAACTATTCAAACTGACAAATTCATGGTTCTTCCGTGCGAAACGGCGATTTATGAGAAATTACGATAAAATTTAACTTGCAAAAACATAGAAAAACGCTGTTTTCAACTATTCAAACTGACAAATTCATGTTTCTTCCGTGTGAAACGGCGATTTGTGAGAAATGACGATAATATTTTTGTTTTAAACTTGCAAAAACATAGAAAAACGCTATTTTCAACTATTCAAACTGATAAATTCATGTTTCTTTCGTGCGAAACGGCGTTTTATGAGAAATGACCATAAAATTGCTGTTTTAAACTTGCAAAAACTTAAAAAAACGCTGTTTTCAACTATTCAAACTGATAAATTTATGTTATTTTTGTGCGAAATGGCGATTTTTGAGAAATGATGACTAAATTACTGTTTTAAACTTGCAAGAACATAGAAAACGCTATTATCAACTATTCAAACTGATAAATTCATGTTTCTTTTGTTCGAAACGGTGGATTTTTGTGAAATCACGATAAAACTGCTGTTTTAAATTAGCAAAACCAAGATAACGCTGTTTTCAACAATCTTAACTGTCGTATGTAAAATGCTGTTTTAAACTTGCAAAAACATAGAAAACGCTGTTTTGAACTATCCAAACTGACAAATTTATGTTTCTTCCGTGCAAACCGGCGATTTATGAGAAATGACGATAAAATTGCTGTTTTAAACTTAAAAAAACATAGAAAAACGCTGTTTTCAACTATTCAAACTTATAAATTCATGTTTCTTTCCTTCGAAACGGTGGATTTTTGTGAAATCACGATAAAACTGCTGTTTTAAACTAGCAAAAAACGCTGTTTTCAACAATCTAAACTGACGTATTTAAAATGCTGTTTTAAACTTGCAAAAACATAGAAAACGCTGTTTTGAACTATCCAAACTGACAAATTCATGTTTCTTTCGTGCGAAACGGCGATTTATGAGAAATAACGATAAAATTGCTGTTTTAAACTTGCAAAAACATAGAATAACGCTGTTTTCAACTATTCAAACTGATAAATTCATGGTTCTTTCGTATGAAACGGTGGATTTTTGTGAAATCACGATAAAACTGCTGTTTTAAACTAGCAAAACCAAGAAAACGCTGTTTTCAACAATCTAAACTGACGTATTTAAAATGCTGTTTTAAACTTACAAAAACATAGAAAACGCTGTTTTGAACTATCCAAACTGACAAATTCTTGTTTCTTTCGTGTGAAACGGCGATTTATGAGAAATGACGATAAAATAGCTGTTTTAAACTTGCAAAAACATAGAAAAACGCTGTTTTCAACTATTCAAACTGACAAATTCATGGTTCTTCCGTGCGAAACGGCGATTTATGAGCAATGACGATAAAATTTAACTTGCAAAAACATAGAAAAACGCTGTTTTCAACTATTCAAACTGACAAATTCATGTTTCTTCCGTGTGAAACGGCGATTTATGAGAAATGACGATAATATTGCTGTTTTAAACTTGCAAAAACATAGAAAAACGCTATTTTCAACTATTCAAACTGATAAATTCATGTTTCTTTCGTGCAAAACGGCGATTTATGAGAAATGACGATAAAATTGCTGTTTTAAACTTGCAAAAACATAAAAAAACGCTGTTTTCAACAATTCAAACTGATAAATTTATGTTATTTTTGTGCGAAATGGCAATTTTTGAGAAATGATGATTAAATTGCAATTTTAAACCTGCAAAAACATAGAAAAACGCTGTTTACAACTATTCAAACTGATAAATTCATGTTTCTTTCGTGCGAAACGGCTATTTATGAGAAATGACGATAAAATTGCTGTTTTAAACTTGCAAAAACATAGAAAAACGCTGTTTTCAACTATTCAAACTGATAAATTCATGTTTCTTTCGTGCGAAACGGCGATTTTTGAGAAATGACGATAAAATTACTGTATTAAACTTGCAAAAACATAGAAAAACGCTGTTGTCAACTATTCAAACTGATAAATTCATGTTTCTTTCGTTCGAAACGGTGAATTTATGTGAAATCACGATAAAACTGCTGTTTTAAACTAGCAAAACCAAGAAAACGCTGTTTTCAACAATCTAAACTGACGTATTTAAAATGCTGTTTTAAACTTACAAAAACATAGAAAACGCTGTTTTTGAACTATCCAAACTGACAAATTCTTGTTTCTTTCGTGCGAAACGGCGATTTATGAGAAATGACGATAAAATAGCTGTTTTAAACTTGCAAAAACATAGCAAAACGCTGTTTTCAACTATTCAAACTGACAAATTCATGTTTCTTCCGTGCGAAACGGCGATTTATGAGAAATAACGATAAAATTGCTGTTTTAAACTAGCAAAAACATAGAATAACGCTGTTTTCAACTATTTAAACTGATAAATTCATGTTTCTTTCGTATGAAACGGTGGATTTTTGTGAAATCACGATAAAACTGCTGTTTTAAACTAGCAAAACCAAGAAAACGCTGTTTTCAACAATCTAAACTGACGTATTTAAAATGCTGTTTTAAACTTACAAAAACATAGAAAACGCTGTTTTGAACTATCCAAACTGACAAATTCTTGTTTCTTTCGTGCGAAACGGCGATTTATGAGAAATGACGATAAAATAGCTGTTTTAAACTTGCAAAAACATAGAAAAACGCTGTTTTCAACTATTCAAACTGACAAATTCATGGTTCTTCCGTGCGAAACGGCGATTTATGAGAAATTACGATAAAATTTAACTTGCAAAAACATAGAAAAACGCTGTTTTCAACTATTCAAACTGACAAATTCATGTTTCTTCCGTGTGAAACGGCGATTTGTGAGAAATGACGATAATATTTTTGTTTTAAACTTGCAAAAACGTAGAAAAACGCTATTTTCAACTATTCAAACTGATAAATTCATGTTTCTTTCGTGCGAAACGGCGTTTTATGAGAAATGACCATAAAATTGCTGTTTTAAACTTGCAAAAACTTAAAAAAACGCTGTTTTCAACTATTCAAACTGATAAATTTATGTTATTTTTGTGCGAAATGGCGATTTTTGAGAAATGATGACTAAATTACTGTTTTAAACTTGCAAGAACATAGAAAACGCTATTATCAACTATTCAAACTGATAAATTCATGTTTCTTTTGTTCGAAACGGTGGATTTTTGTGAAATCACGATAAAACTGCTGTTTTAAATTAGCAAAACCAAGATAACGCTGTTTTCAACAATCTTAACTGTCGTATGTAAAATGCTGTTTTAAACTTGCAAAAACATAGAAAACGCTGTTTTGAACTATCCAAACTGACAAATTCATGTTTCTTCCGTGCAAACCGGCGATTTATGAGAAATGACGATAAAATTGCTGTTTTAAACTTAAAAAAACATAGAAAAACGCTGTTTTCAACTATTCAAACTTATAAATTCATGTTTCTTTCTTTCGAAACGGTGGATTTTTGTGAAATCACGATAAAACTGCTGTTTTAAACTTGGGAAAACATAGAAAAACGCTGTTTTCAACTATTCAAACTGACAAATTCATGTTTCTTCCGTGCGAAACGGCGATATATGAGAAATAACGATAAAATTGCTGTTTTAAACTTGGGAAAACATAGAAAAACGCTGTTTTCAACTATTCAAACTGATAAATTTATGTTTCTTTCGTGCGAAATGGCGATTTTTGAGAAATGACGATAAAATTGCCGTTTTAAACTTGCAAAAACATAGAAAAACGCTGTTTTCAACTATTCAAACTGATAAATTCATGTTTCTTTCGTGCGAAATGGCGATTTTTGAGAAATGACGATAAAATTGCCGTTTTAAACTTGCAAAAACATAGAAAAACGCTGTTTTCAACTATTCAAACTGATAAATTCATGTTTCTTTCGTGCGAAACGGCGATTTTTGAGAAATGACGATAAAATTACTGTATTAAACTTGCAAAAACATAGAAAAACGCTGTTGTCAACTATTCAAACTGATAAATTCATGTTTCTTTCGTTCGAAACGGTGAATTTATGTGAAATCACGATAAAACTGCTGTTTTAAACTAGCAAAACCAAGAAAACGCTGTTTTCAACAATCTAAACTGACGTATTTAAAATGCTGTTTTAAACTTACAAAAACATAGAAAACGCTGTTTTTGAACTATCCAAACTGACAAATTCTTGTTTCTTTCGTGCGAAACGGCGATTTATGAGAAATGACGATAAAATAGCTGTTTTAAACTTGCAAAAACATAGCAAAACGCTGTTTTCAACTATTCAAACTGACAAATTCATGTTTCTTCCGTGCGAAACGGCGATTTATGAGAAATAACGATAAAATTGCTGTTTTAAACTAGCAAAAACATAGAATAACGCTGTTTTCAACTATTTAAACTGATAAATTCATGTTTCTTTCGTATGAAACGGTGGATTTTTGTGAAATCACGATAAAACTGCTGTTTTAAACTAGCAAAACCAAGAAAACGCTGTTTTCAACAATCTAAACTGACGTATTTAAAATGCTGTTTTAAACTTACAAAAACATAGAAAACGCTGTTTTGAACTATCCAAACTGACAAATTCTTGTTTCTTTCGTGCGAAACGGCGATTTATGAGAAATGACGATAAAATAGCTGTTTTAAACTTGCAAAAACATAGAAAAACGCTGTTTTCAACTATTCAAACTGACAAATTCATGGTTCTTCCGTGCGAAACGGCGATTTATGAGAAATTACGATAAAATTTAACTTGCAAAAACATAGAAAAACGCTGTTTTCAACTATTCAAACTGACAAATTCATGTTTCTTCCGTGTGAAACGGCGATTTGTGAGAAATGACGATAATATTTTTGTTTTAAACTTGCAAAAACGTAGAAAAACGCTATTTTCAACTATTCAAACTGATAAATTCATGTTTCTTTCGTGCGAAACGGCGTTTTATGAGAAATGACCATAAAATTGCTGTTTTAAACTTGCAAAAACTTAAAAAAACGCTGTTTTCAACTATTCAAACTGATAAATTTATGTTATTTTTGTGCGAAATGGCGATTTTTGAGAAATGATGACTAAATTACTGTTTTAAACTTGCAAGAACATAGAAAACGCTATTATCAACTATTCAAACTGATAAATTCATGTTTCTTTTGTTCGAAACGGTGGATTTTTGTGAAATCACGATAAAACTGCTGTTTTAAATTAGCAAAACCAAGATAACGCTGTTTTCAACAATCTTAACTGTCGTATGTAAAATGCTGTTTTAAACTTGCAAAAACATAGAAAACGCTGTTTTGAACTATCCAAACTGACAAATTCATGTTTCTTCCGTGCAAACCGGCGATTTATGAGAAATGACGATAAAATTGCTGTTTTAAACTTAAAAAAACATAGAAAAACGCTGTTTTCAACTATTCAAACTTATAAATTCATGTTTCTTTCTTTCGAAACGGTGGATTTTTGTGAAATCACGATAAAACTGCTGTTTTAAACTAGCAAAACCAAGAAAATGCTGTTTTCAACAATCTAAACTGACGTATTTAAATGCTGTTTTAAACTTGCAAAAACGTAGAAAATGCTGTTTTAAACTATCCAAACTGACAAATTCATGTTTCTTTCGTGCGAAACGGCGATTTATGAGAAATGACGATAAGATTGCTGTTTTAAACTTGCAAAAACATAGAAAAACGCTGTTTTCAACTATTCAAACTGACAAATTCATGTTTCTTCCGTGCGAAACGGCGATATATGAGAAATAACGATAAAATTGCTGTTTTAAACTTGGGAAAACATAGAAAAACGCTGTTTTCAACTATTCAAACTGATAAATTTATGTTTCTTTCGTGCGAAATGGCGATTTTTGAGAAATGACGATAAAATTGCCGTTTTAAACTTGCAAAAACATAGAAAAACGCTGTTTTCAACTATTCAAACTGATAAATTCATGTTTCTTTCGTGCGAAACGGCTATTTATGAGAAATGACGATAAAATTGCTATTTTAAACTTGCAAAAACATAGAAAAACGCTGTTTTCAACTATTCAAACTGATAAATTCATGTTTCTTCCGTGCAAAACGGCGATTTATGAGAAATGACGATAAAATTGCTGTTTTAAACTTGCAAAAACATAAAAAACGCTCTTTTGAACTATGATGATAAATTCATGTTTCTTTTGTGCGAAACAGCGAATTTTTGTGAAATAACGATAAAACTGCTGTATTAAACTTGCAAAAAAAAAAGTTTGAGGTTTGGGGTTGGGGTTCGAAGTATGAGGTTTGGGGTTCGAGGTTTGAGGTTTGGGGTTGAGGATTGGACTTTGAAGTTTGGGGTTTGAGATTTGGGGTTGGGGTTCGAGGTTTGAGGTTTGGGGTTCGAGGTTTGAGGTTTGGGGTTGAGGTTTGGGGTTTGAGGTTAGGGATTTGGGGGTCGAAGTTTGAGGTTCGGGGTTCTAGGTTTGGGGTTGAGGGTTGGGGTTTGAGGTTGGAGGTTTGAGGTTTGAGGGTTGAGGTTCGGTGTTTGAGGTTTGGAGTTTGGGGTACGAGGTTTGAAGTTTGGGGTTGAGGTTTGGGGTTTGAGTTTGGGGATTGGGGTTTAGGGTTTTAGGTTTGGGGTTTGTGGTGTTTGGATTGGGTGAAATGTTTCTTTCGTGCGAAACGGCGAATTATGAGATTCAAATTGCTGTTTTAAACTTGTAAAAACATAAAAATCACTGTTTTCAACTAATCAAACTGATAAATTCATGTTTGTTTTGTTGGAAACTGCGGATTTTTGTGAAATCACGATAAAACGCTGTTTTCAACTATTCAAACTGATAAATTCATGTTTCTTTCGTAAGAAACGGCGATTTAAGAGAAATGACGATAAATTTGCTGTTTTAAACTTGCAAAAACATAAAAAAAAGCTGTTTTCAACTATTCAAACTGATAAATTTATGTTATTTTCGTGCGAAATGGCGATTTTTGAGAAATGACGATAAAATTGCAATTTTAAACTTACAAAAACATAGAAAAACGCTGTTTACAACTATTCAAACTGATAAATTCATGTTTCTTTCGCGCGAAACGGCTATTTATGAGAAATGACGATAAAATTGCTGTTTTAAACTTGCAAAAACATAGAAAAACGCTGTTTTCAACTATTCAAACTGATAAATTCATGTTTCTTTCGTGCGAAACGGCGATTTATGAGAAATGACGATAAAATTACTGTTTTAAACTTGCAAGAACATAGAAAACGCTATTATCAACTATTCAAACTGATAAATTCATGTTTCTTTTGTTCGAAACGGTGGATTTTTGTGAAATCACGATAAAACTGCTGTTTTAAATTAGCAAAACCAAGATAACGCTGTTTTCAACAATCTGAACTGACGTATTTAAAATGCTGTTTTAAACTTGCAAAAACATAGAAAACGCTGTTTTGAACTATCCAAACTTACAAATTTATGTTTCTGCCGTGCAAACCGGCGATTTATGAGAAATGACGATAAAATTGCTGTTTTAAACTTAAAAAAACATAGAAAAACGCTGTTTTCAACTATTCAAACTTATAAATTCATGTTTCTTTCTTTCAAAACGGTGGATTTTTGTGAAATCACGATAAAACTGCTGTTTTAAACTAGCAAAACCAAGAAAATGCTGTTTTCAACAATCTAAACTGACGTATTTAAATGCTGTTTTAAACTTGCAAAAACGTAGAAAATGCTGTTTTGAACTATCCAAACTGACAAATTCATGTTTCTTTCGTGCGAAACGGCGATTTATGAGAAATGACGATAAGATTGCTGTTTTAAACTTGCAAAAACATAGAAAAACGCTGTTTTCAACTATTCAAACTGATAAATTCATGTTTCTTTCGTATGAAACGGTGGATTTTTGTGAAATCACGATAAAACTGCTGTTTTAAACTAGCAAAACCAAGAAAACGCTGTTTTCAACAATCTAAACTGACGTATTTAAAATGCTGTTTTAAACTTACAAAAACATAGAAAACGCTGTTTTGAACTATCCAAACTGACAAATTCTTGTTTCTTTCGTGCGAAACGGCGATTTATGAGAAATGACGATAAAATAGCTGTTTTAAACTTGCAAAAACATAAAAAAACGCTGTTTTCAACTATTCAAACTGACAAATTCATGGTTCTTCCGTGCGAAACGGCGATTTATGAGCAATGACGATAAAATTTAACTTGCAAAAACATAGAAAAACGCTGTTTTCAACTATTCAAACTGACAAATTCATGTTTCTTCCGTGTGAAACGGCGAATTATGAGAAATGACGATAATATTGCTGTTTTAAACTTGCAAAAACATAGAAAAACGCTATTTTCAACTATTCAAACTGATAAATTCATGTTTCTTTTGTTCGAAACGGTGGATTTTTGTGAAATCACGATAAAACTGCTGTTTTAAATTAGCAAAACCAAGATAACGCTGTTTTCAACAATCTAAACTGACGTATTTAAAATGCTGTTTTAAACTTGCAAAAACATAGAAAACGCTGTTTTGAACTATCTAAACTGACAAATTTATGTTTCTTCCGTGCAAACCGGCGATTTATGAGAAATGACGATAAAATTGCTGTTTTAAACTTAAAAAAACATAGAAAAACGCTGTTTTCAACTATTCAAACTTATAAATTCATGTTTCTTTCTTTCGAAACGTTGGATTTTTGTGAAATCACGATAAAACTGCTGTTTTAAACTAGCAAAACCAAGAAAATGCTTCTTTCAACAATCTAAACTGACGTATTTAAATGCTGTTTTAAACTTGCAAAAACGTAGAAAATGCTGTTTTGAACTATCCAAACTGACAAATTCAAGTTTCTTTCGTGCGAAACGGCGATTTATGAGATATGACGATAAAATAGCTGTTTTAAACTTGCAAAAACATAGAAAAACGCTGTTTTCAACTATTCAAACTGACAAATTCATGGTTCTTCCGTGCGAAACGGCGATTTATGAGCAATGACGATAAAATTTAATTTGCAAAAACATAGAAAAACGCTGTTTTCAACTATTCAAACTGACTAATTCATGTTTCTTCCGTGTGAAACGGCGAATTATGAGAAATGACGATAATATTGCTGTTTTAAACTTGAAAAAACATAGAAAAACGCTATTTTCAACTATTCAAACTGATAAATTCATGTTTCTTTCGTGCAAAACGGCGATTTATGAGAAATGACGTAAAAATTGCTGTTTTAAACTTGCAAAAACATAAAAAAACGCTGTTTTCAACAATTCAAACTGATAAATTTATGTTATTTTTGTGCGATATGGCAATTTTTGAGAAATGACGATTAAATTGCAATTTTAAACTTGCAAAAACATAGAAAAACGCTGTTTACAACTATTCAAACTGATAAATTCATGTTTCTTTCGTGCGAAACGGCGATTTTTGAGAAATAACGATAAAATTACTGTATTAAACTTGCAAAAACATAGAAAAACGCTGTTGTCAACTATTCAAACTGATAAATTCAGGTTTCTTTCGTTCGAAACGGTGGATTTATGTGAAATCACTATAAAACTGCTGTTTTAAACTAGCAAAACCAAGAAAACGCTGTTTTCAACAATCTAAACTGACGTATTTAAAATGCTGTTTTAAACTTACAAAAACATAGAAAACGCTGTTTTTGAACTATCCAAACTGACAAATTCTTGTTTCTTTCGTGCGAAACGGCGATTTATGAGAAATGACGATAAAATAGCTGTTTTAAACCTGCAAAAACATAGCAAAACGCTGTTTTCAACTATTCAAACTGACAAATTCATGTTTCTTCCGTGCGAAACGGCGATTTATGAAAAATAACGATAAAATTGCTGTTTTAAACTTGCAAAAACATAGAATAACGCTGTTTTCAACTATTTAAACTGATAAATTCATGTTTCTTTCGTATGAAACGTTGGATTTTTGTGAAATCACGATAAAACTGCTGTTTTAAACTAGCAAAACTAAGAAAACGCTGTTTTCAACAATCTAAACTGACGTATTTAAAATGCTGTTTTAAACTTACAAAAACATAGAAAACGCTGTTTTGAACTATCCAAACTGACAAATTCTTGTTTCTTTTGTGCGAAACGGCGATTTATGAGAAATGACGATAAAATAGCTGTTTTAAACTTGCAAAAACATAGAAAAACGCTGTTTTCAACTATTCAAACTGACAAATTCATGTTTCTTCCGTGCGAAACGGCGATTTATGAGAAATTACGATAATATTTAACTTGCAAAAACATAGAAAAACGCTGTTTTCAACTATTCAAACTGACAAATTCATGTTTCTTCCGTGTGAAACGGCGATTTATGAGAAATGACGATAATATAAACTGATAAATTCATGTTTATTTCGTGCGAAACGGCTATTTATGAGAAATGACGATAAAATTGCTGTTTTAAACTTGCAAAAACATAGAAAAACGCTGTTTTCAACTATTCAAACTGATAAATTCATGTTTCTTTCGTGCGAAACGGCGATTTATGAGAAATGACGATAAAATTACTGTTTTAAACTTGCAAGAACATAGAAAACGCTATTATCAACTATTCAAACTGATAAATTCATGTTTCTTTTGTTCGAAACGGTGGATTTTTGTGAAATCACGATAAAACTGCTGTTTTAAATTAGCAAAACCAAGATAACGCTGTTTTCAACAATCTAAACTGACGTATTTAAAATGCTGTTTTAAACTTGCAAAAACATAGAAAACGCTGTTTTGAACTATCCAAACTGACAAATTTATGTTTCTTCCGTGCAAACCGGCGATTTATGAGAAATGACGATAAAATTGCTGTTTTAAACTTAAAAAAACATAGAAAAACGCTGTTTTCAACTATTCAAACTTATAAATTCATGTTTCTTTCTTTCAAAACGGTGGATTTTTGTGAAATCACGATAAAACTGCTGTTTTAAACTAGCAAAACCAAGACAATGCTGTTTTCAACAATCTAAACTGACGTATTTAAATGCTGTTTTAAACTTGCAAAAACGTAGAAAATGCTGTTTTGAACTATCCAAACTGACAAATTCATGTTTCTTTCGTGCGAAACGGCGATTTATGAGAAATGACGATAAAATTGCTGTTTTAAACTTGCAAAAACTTAAAAAACGCTCTTTTGAACTATGATGATAATATCATGTTTCTTTTGTGCGAAACAGCGAATTTTTGTGAAATAACGATAAAACTGCTGTATTAAACTTGCAAAAAAAAAAGTTTGAGGTTTGGGGTTGGGGTTCGAAGTATGAGGTTTGGGGTTCGAGGTTTGAGGTTTGGGGTTGAGGATTGGACTTTGAAGTTTGGGGTTTGAGATTTGGGGTTGGGGTTCGAGGTTTGAGGTTTGGGGTTCGAGGTTTGAGGTTTGGGGTTTGAGGTTAGGGATTTGGGGGTCGAAGTTTGAGGTTTGGGGTTCTAGGTTTGGGGTTGAGGGTTGGGGTTTGAGGTTGGAAGTTTGAGGTTTGGGGGTTGAGGTTCGGTGTTTGAGGTTTGGAGTTTGGGGTACGAGGTTTGAAGTTTGGGGTTGAGGTTTGGGGTTTAAGTTTGGGGATTGGGGTTTAGGGTTTTAGGTTTGGGGTTTGTGGTGTTTGGATTGGGTGAAATGTTTCTTTCGTGCGAAACGGCGAATTATGAGATTCAAATTGCTGTTTTAAACTTGTAAAAACATAAAAATCACTGTTTTCAACTAATCAAACTGATAAATTCATGTTTGTTTTGTTGGAAACTGCGGATTTTTGTGAAATCACGATAAAACGCTGTTTTCAACTATTCAAACTGATAAATTCATGTTTCTTTCGTGAGAAACGGCGATTTAAGAGAAATGACTATAAATTTGCTGTTTTAAACTTGCAAAAACATAAAAAAAAGCTGTTTTCAACTATTCAAACTGATAAATTTATGTTATTTTCGTGCGAAATGGCGATTTTTGAGAAATGACGATAAAATTGCAATTTTAAACTTACAAAAACATAGAAAAACGCTGTTTACAACTATTCAAACTGATAAATTCATGTTTCTTTCATGCGAAACGTCTATTTATGAGAAATGACGATAAAATTACTGTTTTAAACTTGCAAAAACATAGAAAAACGCTGTTTTCAACTATTCAAACTGACAAATTCATGTTTCTTCCGTGTGGAACGGCGATTTATGAGAAATGACGATAATATTGCTGTTTTAAACTTGCAAAGACATAGAAAAACGCTATTTTCAACTATTCAAACTAATAAATTCATGTTTCTTTCGTGCGAAACGGCGATTTTTGAGAAATGACGATAAAATTACTGTATTAAACTTGCAAAAACATAGAAAAACGCTGTTGTCAACTATTCAAACTGATAAATTCATGTTTCTTTCGTTCGAAACGGTGGATTTATGTGAAATCACGATAAAACAGCTGTTTTAAACTAGCAAAACCAAGAAAACGCTGTTATCAACAATCTAAACTGACGTATTTAAAATGCTGTTTTAAACTTACAAAAACATAGAAAACGCTGTTTTTGAACTATCCAAACTGACAAATTCTTGTTTCTTTCGTGCGAAACGGCGATTTATGAGAAATGACGATAAAATAGCTGTTTTAAACCTGCAAGAACATAGCAAAACGCTGTTTTCAACTATTCAAACTGACAAATTCATGTTTCTTCCGTGCGAAACGGCGATTTATGAGAAATAACGATAAAATTGCTGTTTTAAACTTGCAAAAACATAGAATAACGCTGTTTTCAACTATTTAAACTGATAAATTCATGTTTCTTTCGTATGAAACGTTGGATTTTTGTGAAATCACGATAAAACTGCTGTTTTAAACTAGCAAAACCAAGAAAACGCTGTTTTCAACAATCTAAACTGACGTATTTAAAATGCTGTTTTAAACTTACAAAAACATAGAAAACGCTGTTTTGAACTATCCAAACTGACAAATTCTTGTTTCTTTCGTGCGAAACGGCGATTTATGAGAAATGACGATAAAATAACTGTTTTAAACTTGCAAAAACATAGAAAAACGCTGTTTTCAACTATTCAAACTGACAAATTCATGTTTCTTCCGTGCGAAACGGCGATTTATGAGAAATTACGATAATATTTAACTTGCAAAAACATAGAAAAACGCTGTTTTCAACTATTCAAACTGACAAATTCATGTTTCTTCCGTGTGAAACGGCGATTTATGAGAAATGACGATAATATTGCTGTTTTAAACTTGCAAAAACATAGAAAAACGCTATTTTCAACTATTCAAACTGATAAATTCATGTTTCTTTCGTGCGAAACGGCGATTTATGAGAAATGACCATAAAATTGCTGTTTTAAACTTGCAAAAACATAAAAAAACGCTGTTTTCAACTATTCAAACTGATAAATTTATGTTATTTTTGTGCGAAATGGCGATTTTTGAGAAATGACGATAAAATTGCAGTTTTAAACTTGCAAAAACATAGAAAAACGCTGTTTACAACTATTCAAACTGATAAATTCATGTTTCTTTCATGCGAAACGGCTATTTATGAGAAATGACGATAAAATTGCTGTTTTAAACTTGCAAAAACATAGAAAAACGCTGTTTTGAACTATTCAAACTGATAAATTCATGTTTCTTTCGTGCGAAACGGCGATTTATGAGAAATGACGATAAAATTACTGTTTTAAACTTGCAAGAACATAGAAAACGCTATTATCAACTATTAAAACTGATAAATTCATGTTTCTTTTGTTGGAAACGGTGGATTTTTGTGAAATCACGATAAAACTGCTGTTTTAAATTAGCAAAACCAAGATAACGCTGTTTTCAACAATCTAAACTGACGTATTTAAAATGCTGTTTTAAACTTGCAAAAACATAGAAAACGCTGTTTTGAACTATCCAAACTGACAAATTTATGTTTCTTCCGTGCAAACCGGCGATTTATGAGAAATGACGATAAAATTGCTGTTTTAAACTTAAAAAAACATAGAAAAACGCTGTTTTCAACTATTCAAACTGATAAATTCATGTTTCTTTCGTTCGAAACGGTGGATTTATGTGAAATCACGATAAAACAGCTGTTTTAAACTAGCAAAACCAAGAAAACGCTGTTTTCAACAATCTAAACTGACGTATTTAAAATGCTGTTTTAAACTTACAAAAACATAGAAAACGCTGTTTTTGAACTATCCAAACTGACAAATTCTTGTTTCTTTCGTGCGAAACGGCGATTTATGAGAAATGACGATAAAATAGCTGTTTTAAACCTGCAAGAACATAGCAAAACGCTGTTTTCAACTATTCAAACTGACAAATTCATGTTTCTTCCGTGCGAAACGGCGATTTATGAGAAATAACGATAAAATAGCTGTTTTAAACTTGCAAAAACATAGAATAACGCTGTTTTCAACTATTTAAACTGATAAATTCATGTTTCTTTCGTATGAAACGTTGGATTTTTGTGAAATCACGATAAAACTGCTGTTTTAAACTAGCAAAACCAAGAAAACGCTGTTTTTAACAATCTAAACTGACGTATTTAAAATGCTGTTTTAAACTTACAAAAACATAGAAAACGCTGTTTTGAACTATCCAAACTGACAAATTCTTGTTTCTTTCGTGCGAAACGGCGATTTATGAGAAATGACGATAAAATAGCTGTTTTAAACTTGCAAAAACATAGAAAAACGCTGTTTTCAACTATTCAAACTGACAAATTCATGTTTCTTCCGTGCGAAACGGCGATTTATGAGAAATTACGAAAATATTTAACTTGCAAAAACATAGAAAAACACTGTTTTCAACTATTCAAACTGACAAATTCATGTTTCTTCCGTGTGAAACGGCGATTTATGAGAAATGACGATAATATTGCTGTTTTAAACTTGCAAAAACATAGAAAAACGCTATTTTCAACTATTCAAACTGATAAATTCATGTTTCTTTCGTGCGAAACGGCGATTTATGAGAAATGACCATAAAATTGCTGTTTTAAACTTGCAAAAACATAAAAAAACGCTGTTTTCAACTATTCAAACTGATAAATTTATGTTATTTTTGTGCGAAATGGCGATTTTTGAGAAATGACGATAAAATTGCAGTTTTAAACTTGCAAAAACATAGAAAAACGCTGTTTACAACTATTCAAACTGATAAATTCATGTTTCTTTCATGCGAAACGGCTATTTATGAGAAATGACGATAAAATTGCTGTTTTAAACTTGCAAAAACATAGAAAAACGCTGTTTTCAACTATTCAAACTGATAAATTCATGTTTCTTTCGTGCGAAACGGCGATTTATGAGAAATGACGATAAAATTACTGTTTTAAACTTGCAAGAACATAGAAAACGCTATTATCAACTATTCAAACTGATAAATTCATGTTTCTTTTGTTCGAAACGGTGGATTTTTGTGAAATCACGATAAAACTGCTGTTTTAAATTAGCAAAACCAAGATAACGCTGTTTTCAACAATCTAAACTGACGTATTTAAAATGCTGTTTTAAACTTGCAAAAACATAGAAAACGCTGTTTTGAACTATTCAAACTGACAAATTCATGTTTCTTCCGTGCGAAACGGCGATTTATGAGAAATGACGATAAAATTGCTGTTTTAAACTTGGGAAAACATAGAAAAACGCTGTTTTCAACTATTCAAACTTATAAATTCATGTTTCTTTCTTTCGAAACGGTGGATTTTTGTGAAATCACGATAAAACTGCTGTTTTAAACTAGCAAAACCAAGACAATGCTGTTTTCAACAATCTAAACTGACGTATTTAAATGCTGTTTTAAACTTGCAAAAACGTAGAAAATGCTGTTTTGAACTATCCAAACTGACAAATTCATGTTTCTTTCGTGCGAAACGGCGATTTATGAGAAATGACGATAAGACTGCTGTTTTAAACTTGCAAAAACATAGAAAAACGCTGTTTTCAACTATTCAAACTGACAAATTCATGTTTCTTCCGTGCGAAACGGCGATTTATGAGAAATGACGATAAAATTGCTGTTTTAAACTTGGGAAAACATAGAAAAACGCTGTTTTCAACTATTCAAACTGATAAATTTATGTTTCTTTCGTGCGAAATGGCGATTTTTGAGAAATGACGATAAAATTGCCGTTTTAAACTTGCAAAAACATAGAAAAACGCTGTTTTCAACTATTCAAACTGATAAATTCATGTTTCTTTCGTGCGAAACGGCTATTTATGAGAAATGACGATAAAATTGCTATTTTAAACTTGCAAAAACATAGAAAAACGCTGTTTTCAACTATTCAAACTGATAAATTCATGTTTCTTCCGTGCAAAACGGCGATTTATGAGAAATGACGATAAAATTGCTGTTTTAAAATTGCAAAAACATAAAAAACGCTCTTTTGAACTATGATGATAAATTCATGTTTCTTTTGTGCGAAACAGCGAATTTTTGTGAAATAACGATAAAACTGCTGTATTAAACTTGCAAAAAAAAAGTTTGAGGTTTGGGGTTGGGGTTCGAAGTATGAGGTTTGGGGTTCGAGGTTTGAGGTTTGGGGTTGAGGATTGGACTTTGAAGTTTGGGGTTTGAGATTTGGGGTTGGGGTTCGAGGTTTGAGGTTTGGGGTTCGAGGTTTGAGGTTTGGGGTTTGAGGTTAGGGATTTGGGGGTCGAAGTTTGAGGTTTGGGGTTCTAGGTTTGGGGTTGAGGGTTGGGGTTTGAGGTTGGGGGTTTGAGATTTGGGGGTTGAGGTTCGGTGTTTTGAGGTTTGGAGTTTGGGGTACGAGGTTTGAAGTTTGGGGTTGAGGTTTGGGGTTTAAGTTTGGGGATTGGGGTTTAGGGTTTTAGGTTTGGGGTTTGTGGTGTTTGGATTGGGTGAAATGTTTCTTTCGTGCGAAACGGCGAATTATGAGATTCAAATTGCTGTTTTAAACTTGTAAAAACATAAAAATCACTGTTTTCAACTAATCAAACTGATAAATTCATGTTTGTTTTGTTGGAAACTGCGGATTTTGTGAAATCACGATAAAACGCTGTTTTCAACTATTCAAACTGATAAATTCATGTTTCTTTCGTGAGAAACGGCGATTTAAGAGAAATGACGATAAATTTGCTGTTTTAAACTTGCAAAAACATAAAAAAAAGCTGTTTTCAACTATTCAAACTGATAAATTTATGTTATTTTCGTGCGAAATGGCGATTTTGAGAAATGACGATAAAATTGCAATTTTAAACTTACAAAAACATAGAAAAACGCTGTTTACAACTATTCAAACTGATAAATTCATGTTTCTTTCGTGCGAAACGTCTATTTATGAGAAATGACGATAAAATTGCTGTTTTAAACTTGCAAAAACATAGAAAAACGCTGTTTTCAACTATTCAAACTGACAAATTCATGTTTCTTCCGTGTGAAACGGCGATTTATGAGAAATGACGATAATATTGCTGTTTTAAACCTGCAAAGACATAGAAAAACGCTATTTTCAACTATTCAAACTGATAAATTCATGTTTCTTTCGTGCGAAACGGCTATTTATGAGAAATGACGATAAAATTGCTGTTTTAAACTTGCAAAAACATAGAAAAACGCTGTTTTCAACTATTTAAACTGATAAATTCATGTTTCTTTCGTGCGAAACGGTGGATTTTTGTGAAATCACGATAAAACTGCTGTTTTAAATTAGCAAAACCAAGATAACGCTGTTTTCAACAATCTAAACTGACGTATTTAAAATGCTGTTTTAAACTTGCAAAAACATAGAAAACGCTGTTTTGAACTATCCAAACTGACAAATTTATGTTTCTTTCGTGCAAACCGGCGATTTATGAGAAATGACGATAAAATTGCTGTTTTTAACTTAAAAAAACATAGAAAAACGCTGTTTTCAACTATTCAAACTTATAAATTCATGTTTCTTTCTTTCGAAACGGTGGATTTTTGTGAAATCACGATAAAACTGCTGTTTTAAACTAGCAAAACCAAGAAAATGCTATTTTCAACAATCTAAACTGACGTATTTAAATGCTGTTTTAAACTTGCAAAAACGTAGAAAATGCTGTTTTGAACTATACAAACTGACAAATTCATGTTTCTTTCGTGCGAAACGGCGATTTATGAGAAATGACGATAAGATGCTGTTTTAAACTTGCAAAAACATAGAAAAACGCTGTTTTCAACTATTCAAACTGACAAATTCATGTTTCTTCCGTGCGAAACGGCGATTTATGAGAAATGACGATAAAATTGCTGTTTTAAACTTGGGAAAACATAGAAAAACGCTGTTTTCAACTATTCAATTTGATAAATTTATGTTTCTTTCGTGCGAAATGGCGATTTTTGAGAAATGACGATAAAATTGCCGTTTTAAACTTGCAAAAACATAGAAAAACGCTGTTTTCAACTATTCAAACTGATAAATTCATGTTTTTTTCGTGCGAAACGGCTATTTATGAGATATGACGATAAAATTGCTATTTTAAACTTGCAAAAACATAGAAAAACGCTGTTTTCAACTATTCAAACTGATAAATTCATGTTTCTTTCGTGCAAAACGGCGATTTATGAGAAATGACGATAAAATTGCTGTTTTAAACTTGCAAAAACATAAAAAAACGCTCTTTTGAACTATGATGATAAATTCATGTTTCTTTTGTGCGAAACAGCGAATTTTTGTGAAATAACGATAAAACTGCTGTATTAAACTTGCAAAAAAAAAGTTGAGGTTTGGGGTTGGGGTTCGAAGTATGAGGTTTGGGGTTCGAGGTTGAGGTTTGGGGTTGAGGATTGGACTTTGAAGTTTGGGGTTTGAGATTTGGGGTTGGGGTTCGAGGTTTGAGGTTTGGGTTGGAGGTTTGAGGTTTGGGGTTGAGGTTAAGGGTTTGAGGTTAGGGATTTGGGGGTCGAAGTTTGAGGTTTGGGGTTCGAGGTTTGGGATTGAGGGTTGGGGTTTGAGGTTGGAGGTTTGAGGTTTGGGGGTTGAGGTTCGGTGTTTGAGGTTTGGAGTTTGGGGGTACGAGGTTTGAAGTTTGGGGTTTGAGTTTGGGGATTGGGGTTTAGGGTTTTAGGTTTGGGGTTTGTGGTGTTTGGATTGGGTGAAATGTTTCTTTCGTGCGAAACGGCGAATTATGAGATT
This sequence comes from Poecilus cupreus, assembly GCA_963942605.1. NCBI lineage: Eukaryota > Metazoa > Arthropoda > Insecta > Coleoptera > Carabidae > Poecilus > Poecilus cupreus. Next base: position 219,641 of record CAWWDY010000477.1, read on the forward strand.
CAAATTGCTGTTTTAAACTTGTAAAAACATAAAAATCACTGTTTTCAACTAATCAAACTGATAAATTCATGTTTGTTTTGTTGGAAACTGCGGATTTTTGTGAAATCACGATAAAACGCTGTTTTCAACTATTCAAACTGATAAATTCATGTTTCTTTCGTGAGAAACGGCGATTTAAGAGAAATGACGATAAATTTGCTGTTTTCATCTTGCAAAAACATAAAATAAAGCTGTTTTCAACTATTCAAACTGATAAATTTATATTATTTTCGTGCGAAATGGCGATTTTTGAGAAATGACGATAAAATTGCAATTTTAAACTTGCAAAAACATAGAAAAACGCTGTTTACAACTATTCAAACTGATAAATTCATGTTTCTTTCGTGCGAAACGGCTATTTATGAGAAATGACGATAAAATTGCTGTTTTAAACTTGCAAAAACATAGAAAAACGCTGTTTTCAACTATTCAAACTGATAAATTCATGTTTCTTTTGGCCGAAACTGCGATTTATGGTTTAAGGTTGGGGTTCGAAGTATGAGGTTTGGGGTTCGAGGTTTGAGGTTTGGGGTAGAGGATTGGAGTTTGAGGTTTGGGGTTTGAGATTTGGGGTTGGGGTTCGAGGTTTGAAGTTTGGGGTTCGAGGTTTGAGGTTTGGGGTTTAGGTTTGGGGTTTGAGGTTAGGGATTTGGGGGTCGAAGTTTGAGGTTTGGGGTTCGAGGTTTGAGGTTTGGGGTTGAGGGTTGGGGTTTGAGGTTGGAGGTTTGAGGTTTGGCGGTTGAGGTTCGATGTTTGAGGTTTGGAGTTTGGGGTACGAGGTTTGAAGTTTGGGGTTGAGGTTTGGGGTTTGAGTTTGGGGATTGGGGTTTAGGGTTTTAGGTTTGGGGTTTGTGGTGTTTGGATTGGGTGAAATGTTTCTTTCGTGCGAAACGGCGAATTATGAGAAATGACGATAAAATTGCTGTTTTAAACTTGCAAAAACATAGAAAAACGCTGTTTTCAACTACTCAAACTGATAAATTCATGTTTCTTTCGTGCGAAACGGCGATTTATGAGAAATGACGATAAAATTACTGTTTTAAACTTGCAAAAACATAGAATAACGCTGTTGTCAACTATTCAAACTGATTAATTCATGTTTCTTTTGTTCGAAACAGTGGATTTTTGTGAAATCACGATAAAACTGCAGTTTTAAACTAGCAAAACCAAGAAAACGCTGTTTTCAACAATCTAAACTAACGTATTTAAAATGCTGTTTTAAACTTCCAAAAACATAGAAAACGCTGTTTTGAACTTATGCAAACTGACAAATTCATGTTTCTTGCGTGCAAACCGGCGATTTATGAGAAATGACGATAAAATTGCTGTTTTAAACTTGCAAAGACATAGAAAAACGCTGTTTTCAACTATTCAAACTGATAAATTCATGTTTCTTTCGTGCGAAACGGCGATTTATGAGAAATGACGATAAAATTGCTGTTTTATACTTGCAAAAACATAGAAAAACGCTGTTTTCAACTATTCAAATTGATAAATTCATGTTTTTTTCGTGCAAAACGGCGATTTATGAGAAATTACGATAAAGTTGTTGTTTTAAACTTGCAAAAACATAGAAAAACGCTGTTTTTAATTATTCAAACTGATAAATTCATGTTTCTCTCGTTCGAAACGGTGGATTTTTGTGAAATCAAGATAAAACTGCTGTTTTAAACTAGCAAAACCAAGAAAACGCTGTTTTCAATAATCTAACCTGACGTATTTAAATTGCTGTTTTAAACTTGCAAAAACATAGAAAAACGCTGTTTTCAACTATTCAAACTGACAAATTCATGTTTCTTTCGTGCGAAACGGTGATTTATGAGAAATGACGATAAAATTACTGTATTAAACTTGCAAAAACATAGAAAAACGCTGTTGTCAACTATTCAAACTGATAAATTCATGTTTCTTTTGTTCAAACGGTGGATTTTTGTGAAATCACGATAAAACTGCTGTTTTAAACTAGCAAAACTAAGAAAACGCTGTTTTCAACAATCTAAACTGACGTATTTAAAATGCTGTTTTAAACTTGCAAAAACAAAGAAAACGCTGTTTTGAACTATCCAAACTGACAAATTCATGTTTCTTCCGTGCAAAATGGCGATTTATGGGAAATGACGATAAAATTTCTGTTTTAAACTTGCAAAAACATAGAAAAAACTGTTTTGAACTATCCAAACTGACCAATTTATGTTTATTCCGTGCAAACTGGCGATTTATGAGAAATGACGATAAAATTGCTGTTTTAAACTTGAAAAAACATAGAAAAACGCTGTTTTCAACTATTCAAACTGATAAATTCATGTTTCTTTCTTTCGAAACGGTGGATTTTTGTGAAATCATAATAAAACTGCTGTTTTAAACTAGCAAAACCAAGAAAACCTGTTTTCAACAATCTAAACTGACGTATTTAAAATGCTGTTTTAAACTTGCAAAAACATAGAAAACGCTGTTTTGAACTATCCAAACTGACAAATTTATGTTTCTTTCGTGCGAAACGGCGATTTATGGGAAATGACGATAAGATTGCTGTTTTAAACTTGCAAAAACATAGAAAAACGCTGTTTTCAACAATTCAAACTTATAAATTCATGTTTCTTCCGTGCGAAACGGCGATTTATGAGAAATGGCGATAAAATTGCTGTTTTAAACTTGCAAAAACATAGAAAAACGCTGTTTTCAACTATTCAAACTGATAAATTAATGTTTCTTTCGTGCGAAACGGCGATTTATGAGAAATGACGATAAAATTACTGTTTTAAACTTGCAAAAACATAGAAAAACGCTGTTGTCAACTATTCAAACTGATAAATTCATGTTTCTTTTGTTCGAAACGGTTAATTTTTGTGAAATCACGATAAAACTGCTGTTTTAAACTAGCAAAACCAAGAAAACGCTGTTTTCAACAATCTAAACTGACGTATTTAAAATGCTGTTTTAAACTTGCAAAAACATAGAAAAAGCTGTTTTGAACTATCCAAACTGACCAATTTATGTTTATTCCGTGCAAACTGGCGATTTATGAGAAATGACGATAAAATTGCTGTTTTAAACTTGAAAAAACATAGAAAAACGCTGTTTTCAACTATTCAAACTGATAAATTCATGTTTGTTTCTTTCGAAACGGTGGATTTTTGTGAAATCACTATAAAACTGCTGTTTTAAACTAGCAAAACCAAGAAAACCTGTTTTCAACAATCTAAACTGACGTATTTAAAATGCTGTTTTAAACTTGCAAAAACATAGAAAACGCTGTTTTGAACTATCCAAACTGACAAATTTATGTTTCTTTCGTGCGAAACGGCGATTTATGGGAAATGACGATAAGATTGCTGTTTTAAACTTGCAAAAACATAGAAAAACGCTGTTTTCAACTATTCAAACTGATAAATTCATGTTTCTTCCGTGCGAAACGGCGATTTATGAGAAATGACGATAAAATTGCTGTTTTAAACTTGCAAAAACATAGAAAAGCGCTGTTTTCAACTATTCAAACTGATAAATTAATGTTTCTTTCGTGCGAAATGGCGATTTATGAGAAATGACGATAAAATTACTGTTTTAAACTTGCAAAAACATAGAAAAACGCTGTTGTCAACTATTCAAACTGATAAATTCATGTTTCTTTTGTTCGAAACGGTGGATTTTTGTGAAATCACGATAAAACTGCTGTTTTAAACTAGCAAAACCAAGAAAACGCTGTTTTCAACAATCTAAACTGACGTATTTAAAATGCTGTTTTAAACTTGCAAAAACATAGAAAACGCTGTTTTGAACTATCCAAACTGACAAATTTATGTTTCTTCCGTGCAAACTGGCGATTTATGAGAAATGACGATAAAATTGCTGTTTTAAACTTGAAAAAACATAGAAAAACGCTGTTTTCAACTATTCAAACTGATAAATTCATGTTTCTTTCTTTCGAAACGGTGGATTTTTGTGAAATCACGATAAAACTGCTGTTTTAAACTAGCAAAACCAAGAAAACCTGTTTTCAACAATCTAAACTGACGTATTTAAATGCTGTTTTAAACTTGCAAAAACATAGAAAACGCTGTTTTGAACTATCCAAACTGACAAATTCATGTTTCTTTCGTGCGAAACGGCGATTTATGGGAAATTACGATAAGATTGCTGTTTTAAACTTGCAAAAACATAGAAAAACGCTGTTTTCAACTATTCAAACTGATAAATTCATGTTTCTTCCGTGCGAAACGGCGATTTATGAGAAATGACGATAAAATTGCTGTTTTAAACTTGCAAAAACATAGAAAAACGCTGTTTTTAACTATTCAAACTGATAAATTCATGTTTCTTCCGTGCGAAACGGCGATTTATGAGAAATGACGATAAAATTGCTGTTTTAAACTTGCAAAAACATAGAAAAGCGCTGGTTTCAACTATTCATACTGATAAATTAATGTTTCTTTCGTGCGAAACGGCGATTTATGAGAAATGACGATAAAATTACTGTTTTAAACTTGCAAAAATATAGAAAAACGCTGTTGTCAACTATTCAAACTGATAAATTCATGTTTCTTTTGTTCGAAACGGTGGATTTTTGTGAAATCACGATAAAACTGCTGTTTTAAACTAGCAAAAACAAGAAAATGCTGTTTTCAACAATCTAAACTGACGTATTTAAAATGCTGTTTTAAACTTACAAAAACATAGAAAACGTTGTTTTGAACTATCCAAACTGACAAATTTATGTTTCTTCCGTGCAAACTGGCGATTTATGAGAAATGACGATAAAATTGCTGTTTTAAACTTGAAAAAACATAGAAAAACGCTGTTTTCAACTATTCAAACTGATAAATTCATGTTTCTTTCTTTTGAAACGGTGGATTTTTGTGAAATCACGATAAAACTGCTGTTTTAAACTAGCAAAACCAAGAAAACCTGTTTTCAACAATCTAAACTGACGTATTTAAATGCTGTTTTAAACATGCAAAAACATAGAAAACGCTGTTTTGAACTATCCAAACTGACAAATTCATGTTTCTTTCGTGCGAAACGGCGATTTATGGGAAATGACGATAAGATTGCTGTTTTAAACTTAAAAAAACATAGAAAAACGCTGTTTTAAACTATTCAAACTGATAAATTCATGTTTCTTCCGTGCAAACCGGCGATTTATGAGAAATGACGATAAAATTGCTGTTTTAAACTTGCAAAAACATAGAAAAACGCTGTTTTTAACTATTCAAACTGATAAATTCATGTTTCTTTCTTTCGAAACGGTGGATTTTTGTGAAATCACGATAAAACTGCTGTTTTAAACTAGCAAAACCAAGAAAATGCTGTTTTCAACAATCTAAACTGACGTATTTAAAATGCTGTTTTAAACTTGCAAAAACATAGAAAACGCTGTTTTGAACTATCCAAACTGACATATTTATGTTTCTTCCGTGCAAACTGGCGATTTATGAGAAATGACGATAAAATTGCTGTTTTAAACTTGAAAAAACATAGAAAAACGCTGTTTTCAACTATTCAAACTGATAAATTCATGTTTCTTTCTTTTGAAACGGTGGATTTTTGTGAAATCACGATAAAACTGCTGTTTTAAACTAGCAAAACCAAGAAAACCTGTTTTCAACAATCTAAACTGACGTATTTAAATGCTGTTTTAAACATGCAAAAACATAGAAAACGCTGTTTTGAACTATCCAAACTGACAAATTCATGTTTCTTTCGTGCGAAACGGCGATTTATGGGAAATGACGATAAGATTGCTGTTTTAAACTTAAAAAAACATAGAAAAACGCTGTTTTAAACTATTCAAACTGATAAATTCATGTTTCTTCCGTGCAAACCGGCGATTTATGAGAAATGACGATAAAATTGCTGTTTTAAACTTGCAAAAACATAGAAAAACGCTGTTTTCAACTATTCAAACTGATAAATTCATGTTTCTTTCGTTCGAAACGGTGGATTTTTGTGAAATCACGATAAAACTGCTGTTTTAAACTAGCAAAACCAAGAAAACGCTGTTTCCAACAATCTAAACTGACGTATTTAAAATGCTGTTTTAAACTTGCAAAAACATAGAAAACGCTGTTTTGAACTATCCAAACTGACAAATTTATGTTTCTTCCGTGCAAACTGGCGATTTATGAGAAATGACGATAAAATTGCTGTTTTAAACTTGAAAAAACATAGAAAAACGCTGTTTTCAACTATTCAAACTGATAAATTCATGTTTCTTTCTTTCGAAACGGTGGATTTTTGTGAAATCACGATAAAACTGCTGTTTTAAACTAGCAAAACCAAGAAAACCTGTTTTCAACAATCTAAACTGACGTATTTAAATGCTGTTTTAAACTTGCAAAAACATAGAAAACGCTGTTTTGAACTATCCAAACTGACAAATTCATGTTTCTTTCGTGCGAAACGGCGATTTATGGGAAATTACGATAAGATTGCTGTTTTAAACTTGCAAAAACATAGAAAAACGCTGTTTTCAACTATTCAAACTGATAAATTCATGTTTCTTCCGTGCGAAACGGCGATTTATGAGAAATGACGATAAAATTGCTGTTTTAAACTTGCAAAAACATAGAAAAACGCTATTTTTAACTATTCAAACTGATAAATTCATGTTTCTTCCGTGCGAAACGGCGATTTATGAGAAATGACGATAAAATTGCTGTTTTAAACTTGCAAAAACATAGAAAACCGAAGTTTTCAACTATTCAAACTGATAAATTAATGCTTCTTTCGTGCGAAACGGCGATTTATGAGAAATGACGATAAAATTACTGTTTTAAACTTGCAAAAATATAGAAAAACGCTGTTGTCAACTATTCAAACTGATAAATTCATGTTTCTTTTGTTCGAAACGGTGGATTTTTGTGAAATCACGATAAAACTGCTGTTTTAAACTAGCAAAACCAAGAAAATGCTGTTTTCAACAATCTAAACTGACGTATTTAAAATGCTGTTTTAAACTTGCAAAAACATAGAAAACGCTGTTTTGAACTATCCAAACTGACATATTTATGTTTCTTCCGTGCAAACTGGCGATTTATGAGAAATGACGATAAAATTGCTGTTTTAAACTTGAAAAAACATAGAAAAACGCTGTTTTCAACTATTCAAACTGATAAATTCATGTTTCTTTCTTTTGAAACGGTGGATTTTTGTGAAATCACGATAAAACTGCTGTTTTAAACTAGCAAAACCAAGAAAACCTGTTTTCAACAATCTAAACTGACGTATTTAAATGCTGTTTTAAACATGCAAAAGCATAGAAAACGCTGTTTTGAACTATCCAAACTGACAAATTCATGTTTCTTTCGTGCGAAACGGCGATTTATGGGAAACGACGATAAGATTGCTGTTTTAAACTTAAAAAACATAGAAAAACGCTGTTTTAAACTATTCAAACTGATAAATTCATGTTTCTTCCGTGCAAACCGGCGATTTATGAGAAATGACGATAAAATTGCTGTTTTAAACTTGCAAAAACATAGAAAAACGCTGTTTTCAACTATTCAAACTGATAAATTCATGTTTCTTTCGTTCGAAACGGTGGATTTTTGTGAAATCACGATAAAACTGCTGTTTTAAACTAGCAAAACCAAGAAAACGCTGTTTTCAACAATCTAAACTGACGTATTTAAATGCTGTTTTAAACTTGCAAAAACATAGAAAACGCTCGTTTGAACTATGATGATAAATTCATGTTTCTTTTGTGCGAAACAGCGAATTTTTGTGAAATAACGATAAAACTGCTGTATTAAACTTGCAAAAAAAAGGTTTGAGGTTTGGGGTTGGGGTTCGAAGTATGAGGTTTGGGGTTCGAGGTTTGAGGTTTGGGGTTGAGGATTGGGGTTTAAGGTTTGGGGTTTGAGTTTTGGGGTTTGGGGTTGAGGTTTGGGGTTTGAGGTTTGGGGTTAACGGTTTGTGTTTTGGGGTTCGGGTTCGGTGTTTGAGGTTTGAAGTTTGGGGTTCGAGGTTTGAGGTTTGGGGTTCGAGGTTTGAGGTTTGGGGTTGAGGTTTGGGGTTTGAGGTTTAGGGTTTGGGGTTCGAGTTTTGGGGTTTGGGGTTGAGGTTTGGGGTTGAGGTTTGGGGTTGAGGTTTGGGGTTTGAGTTTAGGGATTTGGGGGTCGAAGTTTAAGGTTTGGTGTTCGAGGTTTGAGGTTTGGGGTTGAGGGTTTGAGGTTGGAGGTTTGAGGTTTGGGGGTTGAGGGTTGATGTTTGAGGTTTGGTGTTTGGGGTACGAGGTTTGAAGCTTGGGGTTGAGATTTGTGGTTTGAGTTTGGGGATTGGGGTTCGGGGTTTTAGGTTTGGGGTTTGTGGTGTTTGGATTGGGTAAAATATTTCTTTCGCTCGAAACGGCGAATTATGAGATTCAAATTGCTGTTTTAAACTTGTAAAAACATAAAAATCGCTGTTTACAACTAATCAAACTGATAAATTCATGTTTGTTTTGCTGGAAACTGCGGATTTCTGTGAAATCACGATAAAACGCTGTTTTCAAGTATTTAAACTGATAAATTCATATTTCTTTCGTAAAAAACGGCGATTTAAGAGAAATGACGATAAAATTGCTGTTTTAAACTTGCAAAACCATAGAAAAACTCTGTTTTCAACTATTCAAACTGATAAAGTCATGTTTCTTTCCTTCGAAACGATGGATTTTTGTGAAATCACGAAAAAACTGCTGTTTTAAACTTGCAAAACCATAGAAAAACGCTGTTTTCAACTATTCAAAGTGATAAATTGATGTTTCTTATGTGCGAAATGGCGATTTTTGAGAAATGACGATAAAATTGCAGTTTTAAATTTGCAAAAACATAGAAAAACGCTGTTTTTAACTATTCAAACTGATAAATTCATGTTTCTTTCGTGCGAAACGGCGATTTATGAGAAATGACGATAAAATTACTGTTTTAAACTTGCAAAAACATAGAAAAACGCTGTTGTCAAATATTCAAACTGATAAATTCATGTTTTTTTTGTTCGAAACGGTGGATTTTTGTGAAACCACGATAAAACTGCTGTTTTAAACTAGCAAAACCAAGAAAACGCTGTTTTCAACAATCTAAACTGACGTATTTAAAATGCTGTTTTAAACTTGCAAAAACATAGAAAACGCAGTTTTGAACTATCCAAACTGACAAATTTATGTTTCTTCCGTGCAAACCGGCGATTTATGAGAAATGACGATAAAATTGCTGTTTTAAACTTGAAAAAACATAGAAAAACGCTGTTTTCAACTAGTCGAACTGATAAATTCATGTTTCTTTCTTTCGAAACGGTGGATTTTTGTGAAATCACGATAAAACTGCTGTTTTAAACTAGCAAAACCAAGAAAACGCTGTTTTCAACAATCTAAACTGACGTATTTAAATGCTGTTTTAAACTTGCAAAAACAGAAAACGCTGTTTTGAACTATCCAAACTGATAAATTCATGTTTCTTTCGTGCGAAACGGCGATTTATGAGAAATGACGATAAGATTGCTGTTTTAAACCTGCAAAAACATAGAAAAACGCTGTTTTCAACTATTCATGCTGATAAATTCATGTTTCTTCCGTGCGAAACGGCAATTTATGAGAAATGACGATAAAATTGCTGTTTTAAACTTGCAAAAACATAGAAAAACGCTGTTTTCAACTATTCAAACTGAAAAATTCATGTTTCTTCCGTGCGAAACGGCGATTTATGAGAAATGACGATAAAATTGCTGTTTTAAATTTGCAAAAACATAGAATAACGCTGTTTTCAACTATTCAAACTGATAAATTTATGTTTCTTTCGTTTGAAACGGTGGATTTTTGTGAAATCACGATAAAACTGCTGTTTTAACTAGCAAAACCAAGAAAACGCTGTTTACAACAATCTAAACTGACGTATTTAAAATGCTGTTTTAAACTTGCAAAAACATATAAAACGCTGTTTTCAACTATTCAAACTGACAAATTCATGTTTCTTTCGTGCGAAACGGCGATTTATGAGAAATGACAATAAAATTGCTGTTTTAAACTTGCAAAAACATAGAAAAACGCTGTTTTTAACTATTCAAACTGATAAATTCATGTTTCTTTCGTGCGAAACGGCGATTTATGAGAAATGACGATAAAATTACTGTTGTAAACTTGCAAAAACATAGAAAAACGCTGTTGTCAACTATTCAAACTGATAAATTAATGTTTCTTTTGTTCAAAACGGTGGATTTTTGTGAAATCACGATAAAACTGCTGTTTTAAACTAGCAAAACCAAGAAAACGCTGTTTTCAACAATCTAAACTGACCTATTTAAATGCTGTTTTAAACTTGCAAAAACATAGAAAACGCTGTTTTGAACTATCCAAACTGACAAATTCATGTTTCTTTTGTGCGAAACGGCGATTTATGAGAAATGACCATAAGATTGCTGTTTTAAACTTGCAAAAACATAGAAAAACGCTGTTTTAAACTATTCAAACTGATAAATTCATGTTTCTTCCGTGCGAAACGGCGATTTATGAGAAATGACGATAAAATTGCTGTTTTAAACTTGCAAAAACATAAAAAAACGCTGTTTTCAACTATTCAAACTGATAAATTCATGTTTCTTCCGTGCGAAACGGCGATTTATGAGAAATGACGATAAAATTGCTGTATTAAACTTGCAAAAACATAGAAAAACGCTGTTTTCAACTATTCAAACTGACAAATTCATGTTTCTTCCGTGCAAAAGGGCGATTTATGAGAAATGACGATAAAATTTAACTTGCAAAAACATAGAAAAACGCTGTTTTGAACTTATCCAAACTGACAAATTTATGTTTCTTCCGTGCAAACCGTCGATTTATGAGAAATGACGATAAAATTGCTGTTTTAAACTTGCAAAAACATAGAAAAACGCTTTTTTCAACTATTCTAACTGATAAATTCATGTTTCTTCCGTGCGAAACGGCAATTTATAAGAAATGACGATAAAATTGCTGTTTTAAACTTGCAAAAACATAGAAAAACGCTGTTTTCAACTATTCAAACTGAAAAATTCATGTTTCTTCCGTGCGAAACGGCGATTTATGAGAAATGACGATAAAATTGTTGTTTTAAACTTGAAAAAACATAGAAAAACGCTGTTTTCAACTAGTCAAACTGATAAATTCATGTTTCTTTCTTTCGAAACGGTGGATTTTTGTGAAATCACGATAAAACTGCTGTTTTAAACTAGCAAAACCAAGAAAACGCTGTTTTCAACAATCTAAACTGACGTATTTAAATGCTGTTTTAAACTTGCAAAAACAGAAAACGCTGTTTTGAACTATCCAAACTGACAAATTCATGTTTCTTTCGTGCGAAACGGCGATTTATGAGAAATGACGATAAGATTGCTGTTTTAAACCTGCAAAAACATAGAAAAACGCTGTTTTCAACTATTCATGCTGATAAATTCATGTTTCTTCCGTGCGAAACGGCAATTTATGAGAAATGACGATAAAATTGCTGTTTTAAACTTGCAAAAACATAGAAAAACGCTGTTTTCAACTATTCAAACTGAAAAATTCATGTTTCTTCCGTGCGAAACGGCGATTTATGAAAAATGACGATAAAATTGCTGTTTTAAATTTGCAAAAACATAGAATAACGCTGTTTTCAACTATTCAAACTGATAAATTTATGTTTCTTTTGTTTCAAACGGTGGATTTTTGTGAAATCACGATAAAACTGCTGTTTTAACTAGCAAAACCAAGAAAACGCTGTTTACAACAATCTAAACTGACGTATTTAAAATGCTGTTTTAAACTTGCAAAAACATATAAAACGCTGTTTTCAACTATTCAAACTGACAAATTCATGTTTCTTTCGTGCGAAACGGCGATTTATGAGAAATGACAATAAAATTGCTGTTTTAAACTTGCAAAAACATAGAAAAACGCTGTTTTCAACTATTCAAACTGATAAAATGATGTTTCTTTCGTGCGAAACGGCGATTTATGAGAAATGACGATAAAATTACTGTTTTAAACTTGCAAAAACATAGAAAAACGCTGTTGTCAAATATTCAAACTGATAAATTCATGTTTCTTTTGTTCGAAACGGTGGATTTTTGTGAAACCACGATAAAACTGCTGTTTTAAACTAGCAAAACCAAGAAAACGCTGTTTTCAACAATCTAAACTGACGTATTTAAAATGCTGTTTTAAACTTGCAAAAACATAGAAAACGCAGTATTGAACTATCCAAATTGACAAATTTATGTTTCTTCCGTGCAAACCGGCGATTTATGAGAAATGACGATAAAATTGCTGTTTTAAACTTGAAAAAACATAGAAAAACGCTGTTTTCAACTAGTCAAACTGATAAATTCATGTTTCTTTCTTTCGAAACGGTGGATTTTTGTGAAATCACGATAAAACTGCTGTTTTAAACTAGCAAAACCAAGAAAACGCTGTTTTCAACAATCTAAACTGACCTATTTAAATGCTGTTTTAAACTTGCAAAAACATAGAAAACGCTGTTTTGAACTATCCAAACTGACAAATTCATGTTTCTTTCGTGCGAAACGGCGATTTATGAGAAATGACGATAAGATTGCTGTTTTAAACTTGCAAAAACATAGAAAAACGCTGTTTTAAACTATTCAAACTGATAAATTCATGTTTCTTCCGTGCGAAACGGCGATTTATGAGAAATGACGATAAAATTGCTGTTTTAAACTTGCAAAAACATAAAAAAAAACGCTGTTTTCAACTATTCAAACTGATAAATTCATGTTTCTTCCGTGCGAAACGGCGATCTATGAGAAATGACGATAAAATTGCTGTATTAAACTTGCAAAAACATAGAAAAACGCTGTTTTCAACTATTCAAACTGACAAATTCATGTTTCTTCCGTGCGAAAGGGCGATTTATGAGAAATGACGATAAAATTTAACTTGCAAAAACATAGAAAAACGCTGTTTTGAACTTATCCAAACTGACAAATTTATGTTTCTTCCGTGCAAACCGTCGATTTATGAGAAATGACGATAAAATTGCTGTTTTAAACTTGCAAAAACATAGAAAAACGCTTTTTTCAACTATTCTAACTGATAAATTCATGTTTCTTCTGTGCGAAACGGCAATTTATGAGAAATGACGATAAAATTGCTGTTTTAAACTTGCAAAAACATAGAAAAACGCTGTTTTCAACTATTCAAACTGAAAAATTCATGTTTCTTCCGTGCGAAACGGCGATTTATGAGAAATGACGATAAAATTGTTGTTTTAAACTTGAAAAAACATAGAAAAACGCTGTTTTCAACTAGTCAAACTGATAAATTCATGTTTCTTTCTTTCGACACGGTGGATTTTTGTGAAATCACGATAAAACTGCTGTTTTAAACTAGCAAAACCAAGAAAACGCTGTTTTCAACAATCTAAACTGACGTATTTAAATGCTGTTTTAAACTTGCAAAAACAGAAAACGCTGTTTTGAACTATCCAAACTGACAAATTCATGTTTCTTTCGTGCGAAACGGCGATTTATGAGAAATGACGATAAGATTGCTGTTTTAAACCTGCAAAAACATAGAAAAACGCTGTTTTCAACTATTCATGCTGATAAATTCATGTTTCTTCCGTGCGAAACGGCAATTTATGAGAAATGACGATAAAATTGCTGTTTTAAACTTGCAAAAACATAGAAAAACGCTGTTTTCAACTATTCAAACTGAAAAATTCATGTTTCTTCCGTGCGAAACGGCGATTTATGAAAAATGACGATAAAATTGCTGTTTTAAATTTGCAAAAACATAGAATAACGCTGTTTTCAACTATTCAAACTGATAAATTTATGTTTCTTTCGTTTGAAACGGTGGATTTTTGTGAAATCACGATAAAACTGCTGTTTTAACTAGCAAAACTAAGAAAACGCTGTTTACAACAATCTAAACTGACGTATTTAAAATGCTGTTTTAAACTTGCAAAAACATATAAAACGCTGTTTTCAACTATTCAAACTGACAAATTCATGTTTCTTTCGTGCGAAACGGCGATTTATGAGAAATGACAATAAAATTGCTGTTTTAAACTTGCAAAAACATAGAAAAACGCTGTTTTTAACTATTCAAACTGATAAATTCATGTTTCTTTCGTGCGAAACGGCGATTTATGAGAAATGACGATAAAATTTAACTTGCAAAAATATAGAAAAACGCTGTTTTGAACTTATCCAAACTGACAAATTTATGTTTCTTCCGTGCAAACCGTCGATTTATGAGAAATGACGATAAAATTGCTGTTTTAAACTTGCAAAAACATAGAAAAACGCTTTTTTCAACTATTCTAACTGATAAATTCATGTTTCTTCCGTGCGAAACGGCAATTTATGAGAAATGACGATAAAATTGCTGTTTTAAACTTGCAAAAACATAGAAAAACGCTGTTTTCAACTATTCAAACTGAAAAATTCATGTTTCTTCCGTGCGAAACGGCGATTTATGAGAAATGACGATAAAATTGCTGTTTTAAACTTGAAAAAACATAGAAAAACGCTGTTTTCAACTATTCAAACTGATAAATTCATGTTTCTTTCTTTTGAAACGGTGGATTTTTGTGAAATCACGATAAAACTGCTGTTTTAAACTAGCAAAACCAAGAAAACGCTGTTTTCAACAATCTAAACTGACGTATTTAAATGCTGTTTTAAACTTGCAAAAACATAGAAAACGCTCGTTTGAACTATGATGATAAATTCATGTTTCTTTTGTGCGAAAAGCGAATTTTTGTGAAATAACGATAAAACTGCTGTATTAAACTTGCAAAAAAAAGGTTTGAGGTTTGGGGTTGGGGTTCGAAGTATGAGGTTTGGGGTTCGAGGTTTGAGGTTTGGGGTTGAGGATTGGGGTTTAAGGTTTGGGGTTTGAGTTTTGGGGTTTGGGGTTGAGGTTTGGGGTTTGAGGTTTGGGGTTCACGGTTTGTGGTTTGGGGTTCGGGTTCGGTGTTTGAGGTTTGGAGTTTGGGGTTCGAGGTTTGAGGTTTGGGGTTCGAGGTTTGAGGTTTAGGGTTGAGGTTTGGGGTTTGAGGTTTAGGGTTTGGGGTTCTTGTTTTAGGGTTTGGGGTTGAGGTTTGGGGTTGAGGTTTAGGGTTGAGGTTTGGGGTTGAGGTTTGGGGTTTGAGTTTAGGGATTTGGGGGTCGAAGTTTAAGGTTTGGTGTTCGAGGTTTGAGGTTTGGGGTTGAGGGTTTGAGGTTGGAGGTTTGAGGTTTGGGGGTTGAGGTTCGATGTTTGAGGTTTGGAGTTTGGGGTACGAGGTTTGAAGCTTGGGGTTGAGGTTTGTGGTTTGAGTTTGGGGATTGGGGTTCGGGGTTTTAGGTTTGGGAATTGTGGTGTTTGGATTGGGTAAAATGTTTCTTTCGTTCGAAACGGCGAATTATGAGATTCAAATTGCTGTTTTAAACTTGTAAAAACATAAAAATCGCTGTTTACAACTAATCAAACTGATAAATTCATGTTTGTTTTGTTGGAAACTGCGGATTTCTGTGAAATCACGATAAAACGCTGTTTTCAACTATTTAAACTGATAAATACATATTTCTTTCGTGAGAAACGGCGATTTAAGAGAAATGACGATAAAATTGCTGTTTTAAACTTGCAAAAACATAGAAAAACTCTGTTTTCAACTATTCAAACTGATAAAGTCATGTTTCTTTCCTTCGAAACGGTGGATTTTTGTGAAATCACGAAAAAACTGCTGTTTTAAACTTGCAAAAACATAGAAAAACGCTGTTTTCAACTATTCAAACTGATAAATTGATGTTTCTTATGTGCGAAATGGCGATTTTTGAGAAATGACGATAAAATTGCAGTTTTAAATTTGCAAAAACATAGAAAAACCCTGTTTTTAACTATTCAAACTGATAAATTCATGTTTCTTTCGTGCGAAACGGCGATTTATGAGAAATGACGATAAAATTGCTGTTTTAAACTTGAAAAAACACAGAAAAACGCTGTTTTCAACTAGTCAAACTGATAAATTCATGTTTCTTTCTTTCGAAACGGTGGATTTTTGTGAAATCACGATAAAACTGCTGTTTTAAACTAGCAAAACCAAGAAAACGCTGTTTTCAACAATCTAAACTGACGTATTTAAATGCTGTTTTAAACTTGCAAAAACATAGAAAACGCTGTTTTGAACTATCCAAACTGACAAATTCATGTTTCTTTCGTGCGAAACGGCGATTTATGAGAAATGACGATAAGATTGCTGTTTTAAAGCTGCAAAAACATAGAAAAACGCTGTTTTCAACTATTCATGCTGATAAATTCATGTTTCTTCCGTGCGAAACGGCAATTTATGAGAAATGACGATAAAATTGCTGTTTTAAACATGCAAAAACATAGAAAAACGCTGTTTTCAACTATTCAAACTGAAAAATTCATGTTTCTTCCGTGCGAAACGGCGATTTGTGAGAAATGACGATAAAATTGCTGTTTTAAATTTGCAAAAACATAGAATAACGCTGTTTTCAACTATTCAAACTGATAAATTTATGTTTCTTTCGTTTGAAACGGTGGATTTTTGTGAAATCACGATAAAACTGCTGTTTTAACTAGCAAAACCAAGAAAACGCTGTTTACAACAATCTAAACTGACGTATTTAAAATGCTGTTTTAAACTTGCAAAAACATTTAAAACGCTGTTTTCAACTATTCAAACTGACAAATTCATGTTTCTTTCGTGCGAAACGGCGATTTATGAGAAATGACAATAAAATTGCTGTTTTAAACTTGCAAAAACATAGAAAAACGCTGTTTTGAACTATCCAAACTGACAAATTCATGTTTCTTTCGTGCGAAACGGCGATTTATGAGAAATGAAGATAAGATTGCTGTTTTAAACTTGCAAAAACATAGAAAAACGCTGTTTTAAACTATTCAAACTGATAAATTCATGTTTCTTCCGTGCGAAACGGCGATTTATGAGAAATGACGATAAAATTGCTGTTTTAAACTTGCAAAAACATAAAAAAAAACGTTTTCAACTATTCAAACTGATAAATTCATGTTTCTTTTGTTCAAAACGGTGGATTTTTGTGAAATCACGATAAAACTGCTGTTTTAAACTAGCAAAACCAAGAAAACGCTGTTTTCAACAATCTAAACTGACCTATTTAAATGCTGTTTTAAACTTGCAAAAACATAGAAAACGCTGTTTTGAACTATCCAAACTGACAAATTCATGTTTCTTTCGTGCGAAACGGCGATTTATGAGAAATGACGATAAGATTGCTGTTTTAAACTTGCAAAAACATAGAAAAACGCTGTTTTAAACTATTCAAACTGATAAATTCATGTTTCTTCCGTGCGAAACGGCGATTTATGAGAAATGACGATAAAATTTAACTTGCAAAAACATAGAAAAACGCTGTTTTGAACTTATCCAAACTGACAAATTTATGTTTCTTCCGTGCAAACCGTCGATTTATGAGAAATGACGATAAAATTGCTGTTTTAAACTTGCAAAAACATAGAAAAACGCTTTTTTCAACTATTCTAACTGATAAATTCATGTTTCTTCCGTGCGAAACGGCAATTTATGAGAAATGACGATAAAATTGCTGTTTTAAACTTGCAAAAACATAGAAAAACGCTGTTTTCAACTATTCAAACTGAAAAATTCATGTTTCTTCCGTGCGAAACGGCGATTTATGAGAAATGACGATAAAATTGCTGTTTTAAACTTGAAAAAACATAGAAAAACGCTGTTTTCAACTATTCAAACTGATAAATTCATGTTTCTTTCTTTTGAAACGGTGGATTTTTGTGAAATCACGATAAAACTGCTGTTTTAAACTAGCAAAACCAAGAAAACCTGTTTTCAACAATCTAAACTGACGTATTTAAATGCTGTTTTAAACATGCAAAAACATAGAAAACGCTGTTTTGAACTATCCAAACTGACAAATTCATGTTTCTTTCGTGCGAAACGGCGATTTATGGGAAATGACGATAAGATTGCTGTTTTAAACTTAAAAAAACATAGAAAAACGCTGTTTTAAACTATTCAAACTGATAAATTCATGTTTCTTCCGTGCAAACCGGCGATTTATGAGAAATGACGATAAAATTGCTGTTTTAAACTTGCAAAAACATAGAAAAACGCTGTTTTCAACTATTCAAACTGATAAATTCATGTTTCTTTCGTTCGAAACGGTGGATTTTTGTGAAATCACGATAAAACTGCTGTTTTAACTAGCAAAACCAAGAAAACGCTGTTTTCAACAATCTAAACTGACGTATTTAAATGCTGTTTTAAACTTGCAAAAACATAGAAAACGCTCGTTTTGAACTATCCAAACTGACAAATTCATGTTTCTTTTGTGCGAAACGGCGATTTATGAGAAATGACCATAAGATTGCTGTTTTAAACTTGCAAAAACATAGAAAAACGCTGTTTTAAACTATTCAAACTGATAAATTCATGTTTCTTCCGTGCGAAACGGCGATTTATGAGAAATGACGATAAAATTGCTGTTTTAAACTTGCAAAAACATAAAAAAAACGCTGTTTTCAACTATTCAAACTGATAAATTCATGTTTCTTCCGTGCGAAACGGCGATTTATGAGAAATGACGATAAAATTGCTGTATTAAACTTGCAAAAACATAGAAAAACGCTGTTTTCAACTATTCAAACTGACAAATTCATGTTTCTTCCGTGCAAAAGGGCGATTTATGAGAAATGACGATAAAATTTAACTTGCAAAAACATAGAAAAACGCTGTTTTGAACTTATCCAAACTGACAAATTTATGTTTCTTCCGTGCAAACCGTCGATTTATGAGAAATGACGATAAAATTGCTGTTTTAAACTTGCAAAAACATAGAAAAACGCTTTTTTCAACTATTCTAACTGATAAATTCATGTTTCTTTCATGCGAAACGGCAATTTATGAGAAATGACGATAAAATTGCTGTTTTAAACTTGCAAAAACATAGAAAAACGCTGTTTTGAACTATTCAAACTGAAAAATTCATGTTTCTTTCGTGCGAAACGGCGATTTATGAGAAATGACGATAAAATTGTTGTTTTAAACTTGAAAAAACATAGAAAAACGCTGTTTTCAACTAGTCAAACTGATAAATTCATGTTTCTTTCTTTCGAAACGGTGGATTTTTGTGAAATCACGATAAAACTGCTGTTTTAAACTAGCAAAACCAAGAAAACGCTGTTTTCAACAATCTAAACTGACGTATTTAAATGCTGTTTTAAACTTGCAAAAACAGAAAACGCTGTTTTGAACTATCCAAACTGACAAATTCATGTTTCTTTCGTGCGAAACGGCGATTTATGAGAAATGACGATAAGATTGCTGTTTTAAACCTGCAAAAACATAGAAAAACGCTGTTTTCAACTATTCATGCTGATAAATTCATGTTTCTTCCGTGCGAAACGGCAATTTATGAGAAATGACGATAAAATTGCTGTTTTAAACTTGCAAAAACATAGAAAAACGCTGTTTTCAACTATTCAAACTGAAAAATTCATGTTTCTTCCGTGCGAAACGGCGATTTATGAAAAATGACGATAAAATTGCTGTTTTAAATTTGCAAAAACATAGAATAACGCTGTTTTCAACTATTCAAACTGATAAATTTATGTTTCTTTCGTTTCAAACGGTGGATTTTTGTGAAATCACGATAAAACTGCTGTTTTAACTAGCAAAACCAAGAAAACGCTGTTTACAACAATCTAAACTGACGTATTTAAAATGCTGTTTTAAACTTGCAAAAACATATAAAACGCTGTTTTCAACTATTCAAACTGACAAATTCATGTTTCTTTCGTGCGAAACGGCGATTTATGAGAAATGACAATAAAATTGCTGTTTTAAACTTGCAAAAACATAGAAAAACGCTGTTTTTAACTATTCAAACTGATAAATTCATGTTTCTTTCGTGCGAAACGGCTATTTATGAGAAATGACGATAAAATTACTGTTGTAAACTTGCAAAAACATAGAAAAACGCTGTTGTCAACTATTCAAACTGATAAATTAATGTTTCTTTTGTTCAAAACGGTGGATTTTTGTGAAATCACGATAAAACTGCTGTTTTAAACTAGCAAAACCAAGAAAACGCTGTTTTCAACAATCTAAACTGATCTATTTAAATGCTGTTTTAAACTTGCAAAAACATAGAAAACGCTGTTTTGAACTATCCAAACTGACAAATTCATGTTTCTTTCGTGCGAAACGGCGATTTATGAGAAATGACGATAAGATTGCTGTTTTAAACTTGCAAAAACATAGAAAAACGCTGTTTTAAACTATTCAAACTGATAAATTCATGTTTCTTCCGTGCGAAACGGCGATTTATGAGAAATGACGATAAAATTGCTGTTTTAAACTTGCAAAAACATAAAAAAACGCTGTTTTCAACTACTCAAACTGATAAATTCATGTTTCTTCCGTGCGAAACGGCGATTTATGAGAAATGACGATAAAATTGCTGTATTAAACTTGCAAAAACATAGAAAAACGCTGTTTTCAACTATTCAAACTGACAAATTCATGTTTCTTCCGTGCAAAAGGGCGATTTATGAGAAATGACGATAAAATTTAACTTGCAAAAACATAGAAAAACGCTGTTTTGAACTTATCCAAACAAAATAAATTTATGTTTCTTCCGTGCAAACCGTCGATTTATGAGAAATGACGATAAAATTGCTGTTTTAAACTTGCAAAAACATAGAAAAAAGCTTTTTTCAACTATTCTAACTGATAA
This sequence comes from Poecilus cupreus, assembly GCA_963942605.1. Lineage (NCBI taxonomy): Eukaryota > Metazoa > Arthropoda > Insecta > Coleoptera > Carabidae > Poecilus > Poecilus cupreus. The sequence continues at coordinate 240,395 of CAWWDY010000477.1, forward strand.
ATTCATGTTTCTTCCGTGCGAAACGGCAATTTATGAGAAATGACGATAAAATTGCTGTTTTAAACTTGCAAAAACATAGAAAAACGCTGTTTTGAACTATTCAAACTGAAAAATTCATGTTTCTTCCGTGCGAAACGGCGATTTATGAGAAATGACGATAAAATTGTTGTTTTAAACTTGAAAAAACATAGAAAAACGCTGTTTTCAACTATTTAAACTGATAAATTCATGTTTCTTTCTTTTGAAACGGTGGATTTTTGTGAAATCACGATAAAACTGCTGTTTTAAACTAGCAAAACCAAGAAAACCTGTTTTCAACAATCTAAACTGACGTATTTAAATGCTGTTTTAAACATGCAAAAACATAGAAAACGCTGTTTTGAACTATCCAAACTGACAAATTCATGTTTCTTTCGTGCGAAACGGCGATTTATGGGAAATGACGATAAGATTGCTGTTTTAAACTTAAAAAAACATAGAAAAACGCTGTTTTAAACTATTCAAACTGATAAATTCATGTTTCTTCCGTGCAAACCGGCGATTTATGAGAAATGACGATAAAATTGCTGTTTTAAACTTGCAAAAACATAGAAAAACGCTGTTTCCAACTATTCAAACTGATAAATTCATGTTTCTTTCGTTCGAAACGGTGGATTTTTGTGAAATCACGATAAAACTGCTGTTTTAACTAGCAAAACCAAGAAAACGCTGTTTTCAACAATCTAAACTGACGTATTTAAATGCTGTTTTAAACTTGCAAAAACATAGAAAACGCTCGTTTGAACTATGATGATAAATTCATGTTTCTTTTGTGCGAAAAGCGAATTTTTGTGAAATAACGATAAAACTGCTGTATTAAACTTGCAAAAAAAAGGTTTGAGGTTTGGGGTTGGGGTTCGAAGTATGAGGTTTGGGGTTCGAGGTTTGAGGTTTGGGGTTGAGGATTGGGGTTTAAGGTTTGGGGTTTGAGTTTTGGGGTTTGGGGTTGAGGTTTGGGGTTTGAGGTTTGGGGTTCACGGTTTGTGGTTTGGGGTTCGGGTTCGGTGTTTGAGGTTTGAAGTTTGGGGTTCGAGGTTTGAGGTTTGGGGTTCGAGGTTTGAGGTTTGGGGTTGAGGTTTGGGGTTTGAGGTTTAGGGTTTGGGGTTCGAGTTTTGGGGTTTGGGGTTGAGGTTTGGGGTTGAGGTTTGGGGTTGAGGTTTGAGGTTGAGGTTTAGGGTTGAGGTTTGGGGTTGAGGTTTGGGGTTTAAGTTTAGGGATTTGGGGGTCGAAGTTTAAGGTTTAGTGTTCGAGGTTTGAGGTTTGGGGTTGAGGGTTTGAGGTTGGAGGTTTGAGGTTTGGGGGTTGAGGTTCGATGTTTGAGGTTTGGAGTTTGGGGTACGAGGTTTGAAGCTTGGGGTTGAGGTTTGTGGTTTGAGTTTGGGGATTGGGGTTCGGGGTTTTAGGTTTGGGGTTTGTGGTGTTTGGATTGGGTAAAATTTTTCTTTCGTTCGAAACGGCGAATTATGAGATTCAAATTGCTGTTTTAAACTTGTAAAAACATAAAAATCGCTGTTTACAACTAATCAAACGGATAAATTCATGTTTGTTTTGCTGGAAACTGCGGATTTCTGTGAAATCACGATAAAACGCTGTTTTCAACTATTTAAACTGATAAATTCATATTTCTTTCGTAAAAAACGGCGATTTATGAGAAATGACGATAAAATTGCTGTTTTAAACTTGCAAAAACATAGAAAAACTCTGTTTTCAACTATTCAAACTGATAAAGTCATGTTTCTTTCCTTCGAAACGGTGGATTTTTGTGAAATCACGAAAAAACTGCTGTTTTAAACTTGCAAAAACATAGAAAAACGCTGTTTTCAACTATTCAAACTGATAAATTGATGTTTCTTATGTGCGAAATGGCGATTTTTGAGAAATGACGATAAAATTGCAGTTTTAAATTTGCAAAAACATAGAAAAACGCTGTTTTTAACTATTCAAACTGATAAATTCATGTTTCTTTCGTGCGAAACGGCGATTTATGAGAAATGACGATAAAATTACTGTTTTAAACTTGCAAAAACATAGAAAAACGCTGTTGTCAAATATTCAAACTGATAAATTCATGTTTCTTTTGTTCGAAACGGTGGATTTTTGTGAAACCACGATAAAACTGCTGTTTTAAACTAGCAAAACCAAGAAAACGCTGTTTTCAACAATCTAAACTGACGTATTTAAAATGCTGTTTTAAACTTGCAAAAACATAGAAAACGCAGTTTTGAACTATCCAAACTGACAAATTTATGTTTCTTCCGTGCAAACCGGCGATTTATGAGAAATGACGATAAAATTGCTGTTTTAAACTTGAAAAAACACAGAAAAACGCTGTTTTCAACTAGTCAAACTGATAAATTCATGTTTCTTTCTTTCGAAACGGTGGATTTTTGTGAAATCACGATAAAACTGCTGTTTTAAACTAGCAAAACCAAGAAAACGCTGTTTTCAACAATCTAAACTGACGTATTTAAATGCTGTTTTAAACTTGCAAAAACATAGAAAACGCTGTTTTGAACTATCCAAACTGACAAATTCATGTTTCTTTCGTGCGAAACGGCGTTTTATGAGAAATGACGATAAGATTGCTGTTTTAAACCTGCAAAAACATAGAAAAACGCTGTTTTCAACTATTCATGCTGATAAATTCATGTTTCTTCCGTGCGAAACGGCAATTTATGAGAAATGACGATAAAATTGCTGTTTTAAACATGCAAAAACATAGAAAAACGCTGTTTTCAACTATTCAAACTGAAAAATTCATGTTTCTTCCGTGCGAAACGGCGATTAGTGAGAAATGACGATAAAATTGCTGTTTTAAATTTGCAAAAACATAGAATAACGCTGTTTTCAACTATTCAAACTGATAAATTTATGTTTCTTTCGTTTGAAACGGTGGATTTTTGTGAAATCACGATAAAACTGCTGTTTTAACTAGCAAAACCAAGAAAACGCTGTTTACAACAATCTAAACTGACGTATTTAAAATGCTGTTTTAAACTTGCAAAAACATTTAAAACGCTGTTTTCAACTATTCAAACTGACAAATTCATGTTTCTTTCGTGCGAAACGGCGATTTATGAGAAATGACAATAAAATTGCTGTTTTAAACTTGCAAAAACATAGAAAAACGCTGTTTTGAACTATCCAAACTGACAAATTCATGTTTCTTTCGTGCGAAACGGCGATTTATGAGAAATGAAGATAAGATTGCTGTTTTAAACTTGCAAAAACATAGAAAAACGCTGTTTTAAACTATTCAAACTGATAAATTCATGTTTCTTCCGTGCGAAACGGCGATTTATGAGAAATGACGATAAAATTGCTGTTTTAAACTTGCAAAAACATAAAAAAAAACGTTTTCAACTATTCAAACTGATAAATTCATGTTTCTTTTGTTCAAAACGGTGGATTTTTGTGAAATCACGATAAAACTGCTGTTTTAAACTAGCAAAACCAAGAAAACGCTGTTTTCAACAATCTAAACTGACCTATTTAAATGCTGTTTTAAACTTGCAAAAACATAGAAAACGCTGTTTTGAACTATCCAAACTGACAAATTCATGTTTCTTTCGTGCGAAACGGCGATTTATGAGAAATGACGATAAGATTGCTGTTTTAAACTTGCAAAAACATAAAAAAAAACGCTGTTTTCAACTATTCAAACTGATAAATTCATGTTTCTTCCGTGCGAAACGGAGATCTATGAGAAATGACGATAAAATTGCTGTATTAAACTTGCAAAAACATAGAAAAACGCTGTTTTCAACTATTCAAACTGACAAATTCATGTTTCTTCCGTGCGAAAGGGCGATTTATGAGAAATGACGATAAAATTTAACTTGCAAAAACATAGAAAAACGCTGTTTTGAACTTATCCAAACTGACAAATTTATGTTTCTTCCGTGCAAACCGTCGATTTATGAGAAATGACGATAAAATTGCTGTTTTAAACTTGCAAAAACATAGAAAAACGCTTTTTTCAACTATTCTAACTGATAAATTCATGTTTCTTCCGTGCGAAACGGCAATTTATGAGAAATGACGATAAAATTGCTGTTTTAAACTTGCAAAAACATAGAAAAACGCTGTTTTCAACTATTCAAACTGAAAAATTCATGTTTCTTCCGTGCGAAACGGCGATTTATGAGAAATGACGATAAAATTGCTGTTTTAAACTTGAAAAAACATAGAAAAACGCTGTTTTCAACTATTCAAACTGATAAATTCATGTTTCTTTCTTTTGAAACGGTGGATTTTTGTGAAATCACGATAAAACTGCTGTTTTAAACTAGCAAAACCAAGAAAACCTGTTTTCAACAATCTAAACTGACGTATTTAAATGCTGTTTTAAACATGCAAAAACATAGAAAACGCTGTTTTGAACTATCCAAACTGACAAATTCATGTTTCTTTCGTGCGAAACGGCGATTTATGGGAAATGACGATAAGATTGCTTTTTTAAACTTAAAAAAACATAGAAAAACGCTGTTTTAAACTATTCAAACTGATAAATTCATGTTTCTTCCGTGCAAACCGGCGATTTATGAGAAATGACGATAAAATTGCTGTTTTAAACTTGCAAAAACATAGAAAAACGCTGTTTTCAACTATTCAAACTGATAAATTCATGTTTCTTTCGTTCGAAACGGTGGATTTTTGTGAAATCACGATAAAACTGCTGTTTTAACTAGCAAAACCAAGAAAACGCTGTTTTCAACAATCTAAACTGACGTATTTAAATGCTGTTTTAAACTTGCAAAAACATAGAAAACGCTCGTTTTGAACTATCCAAACTGACAAATTCATGTTTCTTTTGTGCGAAACGGCGATTTATGAGAAATGACGATAAGATTGCTGTTTTAAACCTGCAAAAACATAGAAAAACGCTGTTTTGAACTATCCAAACTGACAAATTCATGTTTCTTTCGTGCGAAACGGCGATTTATGAGAAATGACGATAAAATTGCTGTTTTAAACTTGCAAAAACATAAAAAAAAACGCTGTTTTCAACTATTCAAACTGATAAATTCATGTTTCTTCCGTGCGAAACGGCGATCTATGAGAAATGACGATAAAATTGCTGTATTAAACTTGCAAAAACATAGAAAAACGCTGTTTTCAACTATTCAAACTGACAAATTCATGTTTCTTCCGTGCGAAAGGGCGATTTATGAGAAATGACGATAAAATTTAACTTGCAAAAACATAGAAAAACGCTGTTTTGAACTTATCCAAACTGACAAATTTATGTTTCTTCCGTGCAAACCGTCGATTTATGAGAAATGACGATAAAATTGCTGTTTTAAACTTGCAAAAACATAGAAAAACGCTTTTTTCAACTATTCTAACTGATAAATTCATGTTTCTTCTGTGCGAAACGGCAATTTATGAGAAATGACGATAAAATTGCTGTTTTAAACTTGCAAAAACATAGAAAAACGCTGTTTTCAACTATTCAAACTGAAAAATTCATGTTTCTTCCGTGCGAAACGGCGATTTATGAGAAATGACGATAAAATTGCTGTTTTAAACTTGAAAAAACATAGAAAAACGCTGTTTTCAACTATTCAAACTGATAAATTCATGTTTCTTTCTTTTGAAACGGTGGATTTTTGTGAAATCACGATAAAACTGCTGTTTTAAACTAGCAAAACCAAGAAAACCTGTTTTCAACAATCTAAACTGACGTATTTAAATGCTGTTTTAAACATGCAAAAACATAGAAAACGCTGTTTTGAACTATCCAAACTGACAAATTCATGTTTCTTTCGTGCGAAACGGCGATTTATGGGAAATGACGATAAGATTGCTGTTTTAAACTTAAAAAAACATAGAAAAACGCTGTTTTAAACTATTCAAACTGATAAATTCATGTTTCTTCCGTGCAAACCGGCGATTTATGAGAAATGACGATAAAATTGCTGTTTTAAACTTGCAAAAACATAGAAAAACGCTGTTTTCAACTATTCAAACTGATAAATTCATGTTTCTTTCGTTCGAAACGGTGGATTTTTGTGAAATCACGATAAAACTGCTGTTTTAACTAGCAAAACCAAGAAAACGCTGTTTTCAACAATCTAAACTGACGTATTTAAATGCTGTTTTAAACTTGCAAAAACATAGAAAACGCTCGTTTTGAACTATCCAAACTGACAAATTCATGTTTCTTTTGTGCGAAACGGCGATTTATGAGAAATGACCATAAGATTGCTGTTTTAAACTTGCAAAAACATAGAAAAACGCTGTTTTAAACTATTCAAACTGATAAATTCATGTTTCTTCCGTGCGAAACGGCGATTTATGAGAAATGACGATAAAATTGCTGTTTTAAACTTGCAAAAACATAAAAAAACGCTGTTTTCAACTATTCAAACTGATAAATTCATGTTTCTTCCGTGCGAAACGGCGATTTATGAGAAATGACGATAAAATTGCTGTATTAAACTTGCAAAAACATAGAAAAACGCTGTTTTCAACTATTCAAACTGACAAATTCATGTTTCTTCCGTGCAAAAGGGCGATTTATGAGAAATGACGATAAAATTTAACTTGCAAAAACATAGAAAAACGCTGTTTTGAACTTATCCAAACTGACAAATTTATGTTTCTTCCGTGCAAACCGTCGATTTATGAGAAATGACGATAAAATTGCTGTTTTAAACTTGCAAAAACATAGAAAAACGCTTTTTTCAACTATTCTAACTGATAAATTCATGTTTCTTTCATGCGAAACGGCAATTTATGAGAAATGACGATAAAATTGCTGTTTTAAACTTGCAAAAACATAGAAAAACGCTGTTTTGAACTATTCAAACTGAAAAATTCATGTTTCTTTCGTGCGAAACGGCGATTTATGAGAAATGACGATAAAATTGTTGTTTTAAACTTGAAAAAACATAGAAAAACGCTGTTTTCAACTAGTCAAACTGATAAATTCATGTTTCTTTCTTTCGAAACGGTGGATTTTTGTGAAATCACGATAAAACTGCTGTTTTAAACTAGCAAAACCAAGAAAACGCTGTTTTCAACAATCTAAACTGACGTATTTAAATGCTGTTTTAAACTTGCAAAAACAGAAAACGCTGTTTTGAACTATCCAAACTGACAAATTCATGTTTCTTTCGTGCGAAACGGCGATTTATGAGAAATGACGATAAGATTGCTGTTTTAAACCTGCAAAAACATAGAAAAACGCTGTTTTCAACTATTCATGCTGATAAATTCATGTTTCTTCCGTGCGAAACGGCAATTTATGAGAAATGACGATAAAATTGCTGTTTTAAACTTGCAAAAACATAGAAAAACGCTGTTTTCAACTATTCAAACTGAAAAATTCATGTTTCTTCCGTGCGAAACGGCGATTTATGAAAAATGACGATAAAATTGCTGTTTTAAATTTGCAAAAACATAGAATAACGCTGTTTTCAACTATTCAAACTGATAAATTTATGTTTCTTTCGTTTCAAACGGTGGATTTTTGTGAAATCACGATAAAACTGCTGTTTTAACTAGCAAAACCAAGAAAACGCTGTTTACAACAATCTAAACTGACGTATTTAAAATGCTGTTTTAAACTTGCAAAAACATATAAAACGCTGTTTTCAACTATTCAAACTGACAAATTCATGTTTCTTTCGTGCGAAACGGCGATTTATGAGAAATGACAATAAAATTGCTGTTTTAAACTTGCAAAAACATAGAAAAACGCTGTTTTTAACTATTCAAACTGATAAATTCATGTTTCTTTCGTGCGAAACGGCTATTTATGAGAAATGACGATAAAATTACTGTTGTAAACTTGCAAAAACATAGAAAAACGCTGTTGTCAACTATTCAAACTGATAAATTAATGTTTCTTTTGTTCAAAACGGTGGATTTTTGTGAAATCACGATAAAACTGCTGTTTTAAACTAGCAAAACCAAGAAAACGCTGTTTTCAACAATCTAAACTGATCTATTTAAATGCTGTTTTAAACTTGCAAAAACATAGAAAACGCTGTTTTGAACTATCCAAACTGACAAATTCATGTTTCTTTCGTGCGAAACGGCGATTTATGAGAAATGACGATAAGATTGCTGTTTTAAACTTGCAAAAACATAGAAAAACGCTGTTTTAAACTATTCAAACTGATAAATTCATGTTTCTTCCGTGCGAAACGGCGATTTATGAGAAATGACGATAAAATTGCTGTTTTAAACTTGCAAAAACATAAAAAAACGCTGTTTTCAACTATTCAAACTGATAAATTCATGTTTCTTCCGTGCGAAACGGCGATTTATGAGAAATGACGATAAAATTGCTGTATTAAACTTGCAAAAACATAGAAAAACGCTGTTTTCAACTATTCAAACTGACAAATTCATGTTTCTTCCGTGCAAAAGGGCGATTTATGAGAAATGACGATAAAATTTAACTTGCAAAAACATAGAAAAACGCTGTTTTGAACTTATCCAAACAAAATAAATTTATGTTTCTTCCGTGCAAACCGTCGATTTATGAGAAATGACGATAAAATTGCTGTTTTAAACTTGCAAAAACATAGAAAAAAGCTTTTTTCAACTATTCTAACTGATAAATTCATGTTTCTTCCGTGCGAAACGGCAATTTATGAGAAATGACGATAAAATTGCTGTTTTAAACTTGCAAAAACATAGAAAAACGCTGTTTTGAACTATTCAAACTGAAAAATTCATGTTTCTTCCGTGCGAAACGGCGATTTATGAGAAATGACGATAAAATTGTTGTTTTAAACTTGAAAAAACATAGAAAAACGCTGTTTTCAACTATTCAAACTGATAAATTCATGTTTCTTTCTTTTGAAACGGTGGATTTTTGTGAAATCACGATAAAACTGCTGTTTTAAACTAGCAAAACCAAGAAAACCTGTTTTCAACAATCTAAACTGACGTATTTAAATGCTGTTTTAAACATGCAAAAACATAGAAAACGCTGTTTTGAACTATCCAAACTGACAAATTCATGTTTCTTTCGTGCGAAACGGCGATTTATGGGAAATGACGATAAGATTGCTGTTTTAAACTTAAAAAAACATAGAAAAACGCTGTTTTAAACTATTCAAACTGATAAATTCATGTTTCTTCCGTGCAAACCGGCGATTTATGAGAAATGACGATAAAATTGCTGTTTTAAACTTGCAAAAACATAGAAAAACGCTGTTTTCAACTATTCAAACTGATAAATTCATGTTTCTTTCGTTCGAAACGGTGGATTTTTGTGAAATCACGATAAAACTGCTGTTTTAACTAGCAAAACCAAGAAAACGCTGTTTTCAACAATCTAAACTGACGTATTTAAATGCTGTTTTAAACTTGCAAAAACATAGAAAACGCTCGTTTGAACTATGATGATAAATTCATGTTTCTTTTGTGCGAAAAGCGAATTTTTGTGAAATAACGATAAAACTGCTGTATTAAACTTGCAAAAAAAAGGTTTGAGGTTTGGGGTTGGGGTTCGAAGTATGAGGTTTGGGGTTCGAGGTTTGAGGTTTGGGGTTGAGGATTGGGGTTTAAGGTTTGGGGTTTGAGTTTTGGGGTTTGGGGTTGAGGTTTGGGGTTTGAGGTTTGGGGTTCACGGTTTGTGGTTTGGGGTTCGGGTTCGGTGTTTGAGGTTTGAAGTTTGGGGTTCGAGGTTTGAGGTTTGGGGTTCGAGGTTTGAGGTTTGGGGTTGAGGTTTGGGGTTTGAGGTTTAGGGTTTGGGGTTCGAGTTTTGGGGTTTGGGGTTGAGGTTTGGGGTTGAGGTTTGGGGTTGAGGTTTGGGGTTGAGGTTTAGGGTTGAGGTTTGGGGTTGAGGTTTGGGGTTTAAGTTTAGGGATTTGGGGGTCGAAGTTTAAGGTTTAGTGTTCGAGGTTTGAGGTTTGGGGTTGAGGGTTTGAGGTTGGAGGTTTGAGGTTTGGGGGTTGAGGTTCGATGTTTGAGGTTTGGAGTTTGGGGTACGAGGTTTGAAGCTTGGGGTTGAGGTTTGTGGTTTGAGTTTGGGGATTGGGGTTCGGGGTTTTAGGTTTGGGGTTTGTGGTGATTGGATTGGGTAAAATTTTTCTTTCGTTCGAAACGGCGAATTATGAGATTCAAATTGCTGTTTTAAACTTGTAAAAACATAAAAATCGCTGTTTACAACTAATCAAACGGATAAATTCATGTTTGTTTTGCTGGAAACTGCGGATTTCTGTGAAATCACGATAAAACGCTGTTTTCAACTATTTAAACTGATAAATTCATATTTCTTTCGTAAAAAACGGCGATTTAAGAGAAATGACGATAAAATTGCTGTTTTAAACTTGCAAAAACATAGAAAAACTCTGTTTTCAACTATTCAAACTGATAAAGTCATGTTTCTTTCCTTCGAAACGGTGGATTTTTGTGAAATCACGAAAAAACTGCTGTTTTAAACTTGCAAAAACATAGGAAAACGCTGTTTTCAACTATTCAAACTGATAAATTGATGTTTCTTATGTGCGAAATGGCGATTTTTGAGAAATGACGATAAAATTGCAGTTTTAAATTTGCAAAAACATAGAAAAACGCTGTTTTTAACTATTCAAACTGATAAATTCATGTTTCTTTCGTGCGAAACGGCGATTTATGAGAAATGACGATAAAATTACTGTTTTAAACTTGCAAAAACATAGAAAAACGCTGTTGTCAAATATTCAAACTGATAAATTCATGTTTCTTTTGTTCGAAACGGTGGATTTTTGTGAAACCACGATAAAACTGCTGTTTTAAACTAGCAAAACCAAGAAAACGCTGTTTTCAACAATCTAAACTGACGTATTTAAAATGCTGTTTTAAACTTGCAAAAACATAGAAAACGCAGTTTTGAACTATCCAAACTGACAAATTTATGTTTCTTCCGTGCAAACCGGCGATTTATGAGAAATGACGATAAAATTGCTGTTTTAAACTTGAAAAAACACAGAAAAACGCTGTTTTCAACTAGTCAAACTGATAAATTCATGTTTCTTTCTTTCGAAACGGTGGATTTTTGTGAAATCACGATAAAACTGCTGTTTTAAACTAGCAAAACCAAGAAAACGCTGTTTTCAACAATCTAAACTGACGTATTTAAATGCTGTTTTAAACTTGCAAAAACATAGAAAACGCTGTTTTGAACTATCCAAACTGACAAATTCATGTTTCTTTCGTGCGAAACGGCGATTTATGAGAAATGACGATAAGATTGCTGTTTTAAACCTGCAAAAACATAGAAAAACGCTGTTTTCAACTATTCATGCTGATAAATTCATGTTTCTTCCGTGCGAAACGGCAATTTATGAGAAATGACGATAAAATTGCTGTTTTAAACATGCAAAAACATAGAAAAACGCTGTTTTCAACTATTCAAACTGAAAAATTCATGTTTCTTCCGTGCGAAACGGCGATTTGTGAGAAATGACGATAAAATTGCTGTTTTAAATTTGCAAAAACATAGAATAACGCTGTTTTCAACTATTCAAACTGATAAATTTATGTTTCTTTCGTTTGAAACGGTGGATTTTTGTGAAATCACGATAAAACTGCTGTTTTAACTAGCAAAACCAAGAAAACGCTGTTTACAACAATCTAAACTGACGTATTTAAAATGCTGTTTTAAACTTGCAAAAACATTTAAAACGCTGTTTTCAACTATTCAAACTGACAAATTCATGTTTCTTTCGTGCGAAACGGCGATTTATGAGAAATGACAATAAAATTGCTGTTTTAAACTTGCAAAAACATAGAAAAACGCTGTTTTGAACTATCCAAACTGACAAATTCATGTTTCTTTCGTGCGAAACGGCGATTTATGAGAAATGAAGATAAGATTGCTGTTTTAAACTTGCAAAAACATAGAAAAACGCTGTTTTAAACTATTCAAACTGATAAATTCATGTTTCTTCCGTGCGAAACGGCGATTTATGAGAAATGACGATAAAATTGCTGTTTTAAACTTGCAAAAACATAAAAAAAACGTTTTCAACTATTCAAACTGATAAATTCATGTTTCTTTTGTTCAAAACGGTGGATTTTTGTGAAATCACGATAAAACTGCTGTTTTAAACTAGCAAAACCAAGAAAACGCTGTTTTCAACAATCTAAACTGACCTATTTAAATGCTGTTTTAAACTTGCAAAAACATAGAAAACGCTGTTTTGAACTATCCAAACTGACAAATTCATGTTTCTTTCGTGCGAAACGGCGATTTATGAGAAATGACGATAAGATTGCTGTTTTAAACTTGCAAAAACATAAAAAAAAACGCTGTTTTCAACTATTCAAACTGATAAATTCATGTTTCTTCCGTGCGAAACGGCGATCTATGAGAAATGACGATAAAATTGCTGTATTAAACTTGCAAAAACATAGAAAAACGCTGTTTTCAACTATTCAAACTGACAAATTCATCTTTCTTCCGTGCGAAAGGGCGATTTATGAGAAATGACGATAAAATTTAACTTGCAAAAACATAGAAAAACGCTGTTTTGAACTTATCCAAACTGACAAATTTATGTTTCTTCCGTGCAAACCGTCGATTTATGAGAAATGACGATAAAATTGCTGTTTTAAACTTGCAAAAACATAGAAAAACGCTTTTTTCAACTATTCTAACTGATAAATTCATGTTTCTTCCGTGCGAAACGGCAATTTATGAGAAATGACGATAAAATTGCTGTTTTAAACTTGCAAAAACATAGAAAAACGCTGTTTTCAACTATTCAAACTGAAAAATTCATGTTTCTTCCGTGCGAAACGGCGATTTATGAGAAATGACGATAAAATTGCTGTTTTAAACTTGAAAAAACATAGAAAAACGCTGTTTTCAACTATTCAAACTGATAAATTCATGTTTCTTTCTTTTGAAACGGTGGATTTTTGTGAAATCACGATAAAACTGCTGTTTTAAACTAGCAAAACCAAGAAAACCTGTTTTCAACAATCTAAACTGACGTATTTAAATGCTGTTTTAAACATGCAAAAACATAGAAAACGCTGTTTTGAACTATCCAAACTGACAAATTCATGTTTCTTTCGTGCGAAACGGCGATTTATGGGAAATGACGATAAGATTGCTTTTTTAAACTTAAAAAAACATAGAAAAACGCTGTTTTAAACTATTCAAACTGATAAATTCATGTTTCTTCCGTGCAAACCGGCGATTTATGAGAAATGACGATAAAATTGCTGTTTTAAACTTGCAAAAACATAGAAAAACGCTGTTTTCAACTATTCAAACTGATAAATTCATGTTTCTTTCGTTCGAAACGGTGGATTTTTGTGAAATCACGATAAAACTGCTGTTTTAACTAGCAAAACCAAGAAAACGCTGTTTTCAACAATCTAAACTGACGTATTTAAATGCTGTTTTAAACTTGCAAAAACATAGAAAACGCTCGTTTTGAACTATCCAAACTGACAAATTCATGTTTCTTTTGTGCGAAACGGCGATTTATGAGAAATGACGATAAGATTGCTGTTTTAAACCTGCAAAAACATAGAAAAACGCTGTTTTGAACTATCCAAACTGACAAATTCATGTTTCTTTCGTGCGAAACGGCGATTTATGAGAAATGACGATAAAATTGCTGTTTTAAACTTGCAAAAACATAAAAAAAAACGCTGTTTTCAACTATTCAAACTGATAAATTCATGTTTCTTCCGTGCGAAACGGCGATCTATGAGAAATGACGATAAAATTGCTGTATTAAACTTGCAAAAACATAGAAAAACGCTGTTTTCAACTATTCAAACTAACAAATTCATGTTTCTTCCGTGCGAAAGGGCGATTTATGAGAAATGACGATAAAATTTAACTTGCAAAAACATAGAAAAACGCTGTTTTGAACTTATCCAAACTGACAAATTTATGTTTCTTCCGTGCAAACCGTCGATTTATGAGAAATGACGATAAAATTGCTGTTTTAAACTTGCAAAAACATAGAAAAACGCTTTTTTCAACTATTCTAACTGATAAATTCATGTTTCTTCCGTGCGAAACGGCAATTTATGAGAAATGACGATAAAATTGCTGTTTTAAACTTGCAAAAACATAGAAAAACGCTGTTTTCAACTATTCAAACTGAAAAATTCATGTTTCTTCCGTGCGAAACGGCGATTTATGAGAAATGACGATAAAATTGCTGTTTTAAACTTGAAAAAACATAGAAAAACGCTGTTTTCAACTATTCAAACTGATAAATTCATGTTTCTTTCTTTTGAAACGGTGGATTTTTGTGAAATCACGATAAAACTGCTGTTTTAAACTAGCAAAACCAAGAAAACCTGTTTTCAACAATCTAAACTGACGTATTTAAATGCTGTTTTAAACATGCAAAAACATAGAAAACGCTGTTTTGAACTATCCAAACTGACAAATTCATGTTTCTTTCGTGCGAAACGGCGATTTATGGGAAATGACGATAAGATTGCTGTTTTAAACTTAAAAAAACATAGAAAAACGCTGTTTTAAACTATTCAAACTGATAAATTCATGTTTCTTCCGTGCAAACCGGCGATTTATGAGAAATGACGATAAAATTGCTGTTTTAAACTTGCAAAAACATAGAAAAACGCTGTTTTCAACTATTCAAACTGATAAATTCATGTTTCTTTCGTTCGAAACGGTGGATTTTTGTGAAATCACGATAAAACTGCTGTTTTAACTAGCAAAACCAAGAAAACGCTGTTTTCAACAATCTAAACTGACGTATTTAAATGCTGTTTTAAACTTGCAAAAACATAGAAAACGCTCGTTTTGAACTATCCAAACTGACAAATTCATGTTTCTTTTGTGCGAAACGGCGATTTATGAGAAATGACCATAAGATTGCTGTTTTAAACTTGCAAAAACATAGAAAAACGCTGTTTTAAACTATTCAAACTGATAAATTCATGTTTCTTCCGTGCGAAACGGCGATTTATGAGAAATGACGATAAAATTGCTGTATTAAACTTGCAAAAACATAGAAAAACGCTGTTTTCAACTATTCAAACTGACAAATTCATGTTTCTTCCGTGCAAAAGGGCGATTTATGAGAAATGACGATAAAATTTAACTTGCAAAAACATAGAAAAACGCTGTTTTGAACTTATCCAAACTGACAAATTTATGTTTCTTCCGTGCAAACCGTCGATTTATGAGAAATGACGATAAAATTGCTGTTTTAAACTTGCAAAAACATAGAAAAACGCTTTTTTTCAACTATTCTAACTGATAAATTCATGTTTCTTTCATGCGAAACGGCAATTTATGAGAAATGACGATAAAATTGCTGTTTTAAACTTGCAAAAACATAGAAAAACGCTGTTTTGAACTATTCAAACTGAAAAATTCATGTTTCTTTCGTGCGAAACGGCGATTTATGAGAAATGACGATAAAATTGTTGTTTTAAACTTGAAAAAACATAGAAAAACGCTGTTTTCAACTAGTCAAACTGATAAATTCATGTTTCTTTCTTTCGAAACGGTGGATTTTTGTGAAATCACGATAAAACTGCTGTTTTAAACTAGCAAAACCAAGAAAACGCTGTTTTCAACAATCTAAACTGACGTATTTAAATGCTGTTTTAAACTTGCAAAAACAGAAAACGCTGTTTTGAACTATCCAAACTGACAAATTCATGTTTCTTTCGTGCGAAACGGCGATTTATGAGAAATGACGATAAGATTGCTGTTTTAAACCTGCAAAAACATAGAAAAACGCTGTTTTCAACTATTCATGCTGATAAATTCATGTTTCTTCCGTGCGAAACGGCAATTTATGAGAAATGACGATAAAATTGCTGTTTTAAACTTGCAAAAACATAGAAAAACGCTGTTTTCAACTATTCAAACTGAAAAATTCATGTTTCTTCCGTGCGAAACGGCGATTTATGAAAAATGACGATAAAATTGCTGTTTTAAATTTGCAAAAACATAGAATAACGCTGTTTTCAACTATTCAAACTGATAAATTTATGTTTCTTTCGTTTCAAACGGTGGATTTTTGTGAAATCACGATAAAACTGCTGTTTTAACTAGCAAAACCAAGAAAACGCTGTTTACAACAATCTAAACTGACGTATTTAAAATGCTGTTTTAAACTTGCAAAAACATATAAAACGCTGTTTTCAACTATTCAAACTGACAAATTCATGTTTCTTTCGTGCGAAACGGCGATTTATGAGAAATGACAATAAAATTGCTGTTTTAAACTTGCAAAAACATAGAAAAACGCTGTTTTTAACTATTCAAACTGATAAATTCATGTTTCTTTCGTGCGAAACGGCTATTTATGAGAAATGACGATAAAATTACTGTTGTAAACTTGCAAAAACATAGAAAAACGCTGTTGTCAACTATTCAAACTGATAAATTAATGTTTCTTTTGTTCAAAACGGTGGATTTTTGTGAAATCACGATAAAACTGCTGTTTTAAACTAGCAAAACCAAGAAAACGCTGTTTTCAACAATCTAAACTGATCTATTTAAATGCTGTTTTAAACTTGCAAAAACATAGAAAACGCTGTTTTGAACTATCCAAACTGACAAATTCATGTTTCTTTCGTGCGAAACGGCGATTTATGAGAAATGACGATAAGATTGCTGTTTTAAACTTGCAAAAACATAGAAAAACGCTGTTTTAAACTATTCAAACTGATAAATTCATGTTTCTTCCGTGCGAAACGGCGATTTATGAGAAATGACGATAAAATTGCTGTTTTAAACTTGCAAAAACATAAAAAAACGCTGTTTTCAACTATTCAAACTGATAAATTCATGTTTCTTCCGTGCGAAACGGCGATTTATGAGAAATGACGATAAAATTGCTGTATTAAACTTGCAAAAACATAGAAAAACGCTGTTTTCAACTATTCAAACTGACAAATTCATGTTTCTTCCGTGCAAAAGGGCGATTTATGAGAAATGACGATAAAATTTAACTTGCAAAAACATAGAAAAACGCTGTTTTGAACTTATCCAAACAAAATAAATTTATGTTTCTTCCGTGCAAACCGTCGATTTATGAGAAATGACGATAAAATTGCTGTTTTAAACTTGCAAAAACATAGAAAAAAGCTTTTTTCAACTATTCTAACTGATAAATTCATGTTTCTTCCGTGCGAAACGGCAATTTATGAGAAATGACGATAAAATTGCTGTTTTAAACTTGCAAAAACATAGAAAAACGCTGTTTTGAACTATTCAAACTGAAAAATTCATGTTTCTTCCGTGCGAAACGGCGATTTATGAGAAATGACGATAAAATTGTTGTTTTAAACTTGAAAAAACATAGAAAAACGCTGTTTTCAACTATTCAAACTGATAAATTCATGTTTCTTTCTTTTGAAACGGTGGATTTTTGTGAAATCACGATAAAACTGCTGTTTTAAACTAGCAAAACCAAGAAAACCTGTTTTCAACAATCTAAACTGACGTATTTAAATGCTGTTTTAAACATGCAAAAACATAGAAAACGCTGTTTTGAACTATCCAAACTGACAAATTCATGTTTCTTTCGTGCGAAACGGCGATTTATGGGAAATGACGATAAGATTGCTGTTTTAAACTTAAAAAAACATAGAAAAACGCTGTTTTAAACTATTCAAACTGATAAATTCATGTTTCTTCCGTGCAAACCGGCGATTTATGAGAAATGACGATAAAATTGCTGTTTTAAACTTGCAAAAACATAGAAAAACGCTGTTTCCAACTATTCAAACTGATAAATTCATGTTTCTTTCGTTCGAAACGGTGGATTTTTGTGAAATCACGATAAAACTGCTGTTTTAACTAGCAAAACCAAGAAAACGCTGTTTTCAACAATCTAAACTGACGTATTTAAATGCTGTTTTAAACTTGCAAAAACATAGAAAACGCTCGTTTGAACTATGATGATAAATTCATATTTCTTTTGTGCGAAAAGCGAATTTTTGTGAAATAACGATAAAACTGCTGTATTAAACTTGCAAAAAAAAGGTTTGAGGTTTGGGGTTGGGGTTCGAAGTATGAGGTTTGGGGTTCGAGGTTTGAGGTTTGGGGTTGAGGATTGGGGTTTAAGGTTTGGGGTTTGAGTTTTGGGGTTTGGGGTTGAGGTTTGGGGTTTGAGGTTTGGGGTTCACGGTTTGTGGTTTGGGGTTCGGGTTCGGTGTTTGAGGTTTGAAGTTTGGGGTTCGAGGTTTGAGGTTTGGGGTTCGAGGTTTGAGGTTTGGGGTTGAGGTTTGGGGTTTGAGGTTTAGGGTTTGGGGTTCGAGTTTTGGGGTTTGGGGTTGAGGTTTGGGGTTGAGGTTTGGGGTTGAGGTTTGGGGTTGAGGTTTAGGGTTGAGGTTTGGGGTTGAGGTTTGGGGTTTAAGTTTAGGGATTTGGGGGTCGAAGTTTAAGGTTTAGTGTTCGAGGTTTGAGGTTTGGGGTTGAGGGTTTGAGGTTGGAGGTTTGAGGTTTGGGGGTTGAGGTTCGATGTTTGAGGTTTGGAGTTTGGGGTACGAGGTTTGAAGCTTGGGGTTGAGGTTTGTGGTTTGAGTTTGGGGATTGGGGTTCGGGGTTTTAGGTTTGGGGTTTGTGGTGATTGGATTGGGTAAAATTTTTCTTTCGTTCGAAACGGCGAATTATGAGATTCAAATTGCTGTTTTAAACTTGTAAAAACATAAAAATCGCTGTTTACAACTAATCAAACGGATAAATTCATGTTTGTTTTGCTGGAAACTGCGGATTTCTGTGAAATCACGATAAAACGCTGTTTTCAACTATTTAAACTGATAAATTCATATTTCTTTCGTAAAAAACGGCGATTTAAGAGAAATGACGATAAAATTGCTGTTTTAAACTTGCAAAAACATAGAAAAACTCTGTTTTCAACTATTCAAACTGATAAAGTCATGTTTCTTTCCTTCGAAACGGTGGATTTTTGTGAAATCACGAAAAAACTGCTGTTTTAAACTTGCAAAAACATAGAAAAACGCTGTTTTCAACTATTCAAACTGATAAATTGATGTTTCTTATGTGCGAAATGGCGATTTTTGAGAAATGACGATAAAATTGCAGTTTTAAATTTGCAAAAACATAGAAAAACGCTGTTTTTAACTATTCAAACTTATAAATTCATGTTTCTTTCGTGCGAAACGGCGATTTATGAGAAATGACGATAAAATTACTGTTTTAAACTTGCAAAAACATAGAAAAACGCTGTTGTCAAATATTCAAACTGATAAATTCATGTTTCTTTTGTTCGAAACGGTGGATTTTTGTGAAACCACGATAAAACTGCTGTTTTAAACTAGCAAAACTAAGAAAACGCTGTTTTCAACAATCTAAACTGACGTATTTAAAATGCTGTTTTAAACTTGCAAAAACATAGAAAACGCAGTATTGAACTATCCAAATTGACAAATTTATGTTTCTTCCGTGCAAACCGGCGATTTATGAGAAATGACGATAAAATTGCTGTTTTAAACTTGAAAAAACATAGAAAAACGCTGTTTTCAACTAGTCAAACTGATAAATTCATGTTTCTTTCTTTCGAAACGGTGGATTTTTGTGAAATCACGATAAAACTGCTGTTTTAAACTAGCAAAACCAAGAAAACGCTGTTTTCAACAATCTAAACTGACGTATTTAAATGCTGTTTTAAACTTGCAAAAACATAGAAAACGCTGTTTTGAACTATCCAAACTGACAAATTCATGTTTCTTTCGTGCGAAACGGCGATTTATGAGAAATGACGATAAGATTGCTGTTTTAAACCTGCAAAAACATAGAAAAACGCTGTTTTCAACTATTCATGCTGATAAATTCATGTTTCTTCCGTGCGAAACGGCAATTTATGAGAAATGACGATAAAATTACTGTTGTAAACTTGCAAAAACATAGAAAAACGCTGTTGTCAACTATTCAAACTGATAAATTAATGTTTCTTTTGTTCAAAACGGTGGATTTTTGTGAAATCACGATAAAACTGCTGTTTTAACTAGCAAAACCAAGAAAACGCTGTTTACAACAATCTAAACTGACGTATTTAAAATGCTGTTTTAAACTTGCAAAAACATATAAAACGCTGTTTTCAACTATTCAAACTGACAAATTCATGTTTCTTTCGTGCGAAACGGCGATTTATGAGAAATGACAATAAAATTGCTGTTTTAAACTTGCAAAAACATAGAAAAACGCTGTTTTTAACTATTCAAACTGATAAATTCATGTTTCTTTCGTGCGAAACGGCTATTTATGAGAAATGACGATAAAATTACTGTTGTAAACTTGCAAAAACATAGAAAAACGCTGTTGTCAACTATTCAAACTGATAAATTAATGTTTCTTTTGTTCAAAACGGTGGATTTTTGTGAAATCACGATAAAACTGCTGTTTTAAACTAGCAAAACCAAGAAAACGCTGTTTTCAACAATCTAAACTGATCTATTTAAATGCTGTTTTAAACTTGCAAAAACATAGAAAACGCTGTTTTGAACTATCCAAACTGACAAATTCATGTTTCTTTCGTGCGAAACGGCGATTTATGAGAAATGACGATAAGATTGCTGTTTTAAACTTGCAAAAACATAGAAAAACGCTGTTTTAAACTATTCAAACTGATAAATTCATGTTTCTTCCGTGCGAAACGGCGATTTATGAGAAATGACGATAAAATTGCTGTTTTAAACTTGCAAAAACATAAAAAAACGCTGTTTTCAACTATTCAAACTGATAAATTCATGTTTCTTCCGTGCGAAACGGCGATTTATGAGAAATGACGATAAAATTGCTGTATTAAACTTGCAAAAACATAGAAAAACGCTGTTTTCAACTATTCAAACTGACAAATTCATGTTTCTTCCGTGCAAAAGGGCGATTTATGAGAAATGACGATAAAATTTAACTTGCAAAAACATAGAAAAACGCTGTTTTGAACTTATCCAAACTGACAAATTTATGTTTCTTCCGTGCAAACCGTCGATTTATGAGAAATGACGATAAAATTGCTGTTTTAAACTTGCACAAACATAGAAAAAAGCTTTTTTCAACTATTCTAACTGATAAATTCATGTTTCTTCCGTGCGAAACGGCAATTTATGAGAAATGACTATAAAATTGCTGTTTTAAACTTGCAAAAACATAGAAAAACGCTGTTTTCAACTATTCAAACTGAAAAATTCATGTTTCTTCCGTGCGAAACGGCGATTTATGAGAAATGACGATAAAATTGTTGTTTTAAACTTGAAAAAACATAGAAAAACGCTGTTTTCAACTATTCAAACTGATAAATTCATGTTTCTTTCTTTTGAAACGGTGGATTTTTGTGAAATCACGATAAAACTGCTGTTTTAAACTAGCAAAACCAAGAAAACCTGTTTTCAACAATCTAAACTGACGTATTTAAATGCTGTTTTAAACATGCAAAAACATAGAAAACGCTGTTTTGAACTATCCAAACTGACAAATTCATGTTTCTTTCGTGCGAAACGGCGATTTATGGGAAATGACGATAAGATTGCTGTTTTAAACTTAAAAAAACATAGAAAAACGCTGTTTTAAACTATTCAAACTGATAAATTCATGTTTCTTCCGTGCAAACCGGCGATTTATGAGATATGACGATAAAATTGCTGTTTTAAACTTGCAAAAACATAGAATAACGCTGTTTTCAACTATTCAAACTGATAAATTTATGTTTCTTTCGTTTGAAACGGTGGATTTTTGTGAAATCACGATAAAACTGCTGTTTTAACTAGCAAAACTAAGAAAACGCTGTTTACAACAATCTAAACTGACGTATTTAAAATGCTGTTTTAAACTTGCAAAAACATATAAAACGCTGTTTTCAACTATTCAAACTGACAAATTCATGTTTCTTTCGTGCGAAACGGCGATTTATGAGAAATGACAATAAAATTGCTGTTTTAAACTTGCAAAAACATAGAAAAACGCTGTTTTTAACTATTCAAACTGATAAATTCATGTTTCTTTCGTGCAAACCAGCGATTTATGAGAAATGACGATAAAATTGCTGTTTTAAACTTGCAAAAACATAGAAAAACGCTGTTTTCAACTATTCAAACTGATAAATTCATGTTTCTTTCGTTCGAAACGGTGGATTTTTGTGAAATCACGATAAAACTGCTGTTTTAACTAGCAAAACCAAGAAAACGCTGTTTTCAACAATCTAAACTGACGTATTTAAATGCTGTTTTAAACTTGCAAAAACATAGAAAACGCTCGTTTGAACTATGATGATAAATTCATGTTTCTTTTGTGCGAAAAGCGAATTTTTGTGAAATAACGATAAAACTGCTGTATTAAACTTGCAAAAAAAAGGTTTGAGGTTTGGGGTTGGGGTTCGAAGTATGAGGTTTGGGGTTCGAGGTTTGAGGTTTGGGGTTGAGGATTGGGGTTTAAGGTTTGGGGTTTGAGTTTTGGGGTTTGGGGTTGAGGTTTGGGGTTTGAGGTTTGGGGTTCACGGTTTGTGGTTTGGGGTTCGGGTTCGGTGTTTGAGGTTTGGAGTTTGGGGTTCGAGGTTTGAGGTTTGGGGTTCGAGGTTTGAGGTTTGGGGTTGAGGTTTGGGGTTTGAGGTTTAGGGTTTGGGGTCCTTGTTTTAGGGTTTGGGGTTGAGGTTTGGGGTTGAGGTTTAGGGTTGAGGTTTGGGGTTGAGGTTTGGGGTTTGAGTTTGGGGATTGGGGTTCGGGGTTTTAGGTTTGGGAATTGTGGTGTTTGGATTGGGTAAAATGTTTCTTTCGTTCGAAACGGCGAATTATGAGATTCAAATTGCTGTTTTAAACTTGTAAAAACATAAAAATCGCTGTTTACAACTAATCAAACTGATAAATTCATGTTTGTTTTGTTGGAAACTGCGGATTTCTGTGAAATCACGATAAAACGCTGTTTTCAACTATTTAAACTGATAAATACATATTTCTTTCGTGAGAAACGGCGATTTAAGAGAAATGACGATAAAATTGCTGTTTTAAACTTGCAAAAACATAGAAAAACTCTGTTTTCAACTATTCAAACTGATAAAGTCATGTTTCTTTCCTTCGAAACGGTGGATTTTTGTGAAATCACGAAAAAACTGCTGTTTTAAACTTGCAAAAACATAGAAAAACGCTGTTTTCAACTATTCAAACTGATAAATTGATGTTTCTTATGTGCGAAATGGCGATTTTTGAGAAATGACGATAAAATTGCAGTTTTAAATTTGCAAAAACATAGAAAAACGCTGTTTTTAACTATTCAAACTGATAAATTCATGTTTCTTTCGTGCGAAACGGCGATTTATGAGAAATGACGATAAAATTACTGTTTTAAACTTGCAAAAACATAGAAAAACGCTGTTGTCAAATATTCAAACTGATAAATTCATGTTTCTTTTGTTCGAAACGGTGGATTTTTGTGAAACCACGATAAAACTGCTGTTTTAAACTAGCAAAACCAAGAAAACGCTGTTTTCAACAATCTAAACTGACGTATTTAAAATGCTGTTTTAAACTTGCAAAAACATAGAAAACGCAGTTTTGAACTATCCAAACTGACAAATTTATGTTTCTTCCGTGCAAACCGGCGATTTATGAGAAATGACGATAAAATTGCTGTTTTAAACTTGAAAAAACACAGAAAAACGCTGTTTTCAACTAGTCAAACTGATAAATTCATGTTTCTTTCTTTCGAAACGGTGGATTTTTGTGAAATCACGATAAAACTGCTGTTTTAAACTAGCAAAACCAAGAAAACGCTGTTTTCAACAATCTAAACTGACGTATTTAAATGCTGTATTAAACTTGCAAAAACATAGAAAAACGCTGTTTTCAACTATTCAAACTGATAAATTCATGTTTCTTTCGTGCGAAACGGCTATTTATGAGAAATGACGATAAAATTGCTATTTTAAACTTGCAAAAACATAGAAAAACGCTGTTTTCAACTATTCAAACTGATAAATTCATGTTTCTTTCGTGCAAAACGGCGATTTATGAGAAATGACGATAAAATTGCTGTTTTAAACTTGCAAAAAAAAAGTTTGAGGTTTGGGGTTGGGGTTCGAAGTATGAGGTTTGGGGTTCGAGGTTTGAGGTTTGGGGTTGAGGATTGGACGTTGAAGTTTGGGGTTTGAGATTTGGGGTTGGGGTTCGAGGTTTGAGGTTTGGGGTTCGAGGTTTGAGGTTGAGGTTAAGGGTTTGAGGTTAGGGATTTGGGGGTCAAAGTTTGAGGTTTGGGGTTCGAGGTTTGGGGTTGAGGGTTGGGGTTTGAGGTTGGAGGTTTGAGGTTTGGGGGTTGAGGTTCGGTGTTTGAGGTTTGGAGTTTGGGGTACGAGGTTTGAAGTTTGGGGTTTGAGTTTGGGGATTGGGGTTTAGGGTTTTAGGTTTGGGGTTTGTGGTGTTTGGATTGGGTGAAATGTTTCTTTCGTGCGAAACGGCGAATTATGAGATTCAAATTGCTGTTTTAAACTTGTAAAAACATAAAAATCACTGTTTTCAACTAATCAAACTGATAAATTCATGTTTGTTTTGTTGGAAACTGCGGATTTTTGTGAAATCATGATAAAACGCTGTTTTCAACTATTCAAACTGATAAATTCATGTTTCTTTCGTGAGAAACGGCGATTTAAGAGAAATGACGATAAATTTGCTGTTTTAATCTTGCAAAAACATAAAATAAAGCTGTTTTCAACTATTCAAACTGATAAATTTATGTTATTTTCGTGCGAAATGGCGATTTTTGAGAAATGACGATAAAATTGCAATTTTAAACTTGCAAAAACATAGAAAAACGCTGTTTACAACTATTCAAACTGATAAATTCATGTTTCTTTCATGCGAAACGGCTATTTATGAGAAATGACGATAAAATTGCTGTTTTAAACTTGCAAAAACATAGAAAAACGCTGTTTTCAACTATTCAAACTGATAAATTCATGTTTCTTTTGTGCGAAACTGCGATTTATGGTTTAAGGTTGGGGTTCGAAGTATGAGGTTTGGGGTTCGAGGTTTGAGGTTTGGGGTAAAGGATTGGAGTTTGAGGTTTGGGGTTTGAGATTTGGGGTTGGGGTTCGAGGTTTGAAGTTTGGGGTTCGAGGTTTGAGGTTTGGGGTTGAGGTTTGGGGTTTGAGGTTAGGGATTTGGGGGTCGAAGTTTGAGGTTTGGGGTTCGAGGTTTGAGGTTTGGGGTTGAGGGTTGGGGTTTGAGGTTGGAGGTTTGAGGTTTGGCGGTTGAGGTTCGATGTTTGAGGTTTGGAGTTTGGGGTAGGAGGTTTGAAGTTTGGGGTTGAGGTTTGGGGTTTGAGTTTGGGGATTGGGGTTTAGGGTTTTAGGTTTGGGGTTTGTGGTGTTTGGATTGGGTGAAATGTTTCTTTCGTGCGAAACGGCGAATTATGAGAAATGACGATAAAATTGCTGTTTTAAACTTGCAAAAACATAGAAAAACGCTGTTTTCAACTATTCAAACTGATAAATTCATGTTTCTTTCGTGCGAAACGGCGATTTATGAGAAATGACGATAAAATTACTGTTTTAAACTTGCAAAAACATAGAATAACGCTGTTGTCAACTATTCAAACTGATTAATTCATGTTTCTTTTGTTCGAAACGGTGGATTTTTGTGAAATCACGATAAAACTGCAGTTTTAAACTAGCAAAACCAAGAAAACGCTGTTTTCAACAATCTAAACTAACGTATTTAAAATGCTGTTTTAAACTTCCAAAAATATAGAAAACGCTGTTTTGAACTTATGCAAACTGACAAATTCATGTTTCTTGCGTGCAAACCGGCGATTTATGAGAAATGACGATAAAATTGCTGTTTTAAACTTGCAAAGACATAGAAAAACGCTGTTTTCAACTGTTCAAACTGATAAATTCATGTTTCTTTCGTGCGAAACGGCGATTTATGAGAAATGACGATAAAATTGCTGTTTTATACTTGCAAAAACATAGAAAAACGCTGTTTTCAACTATTCAAATTGATAAATTCATGTTTTTTTCGTGCAAAACGGCGATTTATGAGAAATGACGATAAAGTTGTTGTTTTAAACTTGCAAAAACATAGAAAAACGCTGTTTTTAATTATTCAAACTGATAAATTTATGTTTCTCTCGTTCGAAACGGTGGATTTTTGTGAAATCAAGATAAAACTGCTGTTTTAAACTAGCAAAACCAAGAAAACGCTGTTTTCAATAATCTAACCTGACGTATTTAAATTGCTGTTTTAAACTTGCAAAAACATAGAAAAACGCTGTTTTCAACTATTCAAACTGACAAATTCATGTTTCTTTCGTGCGAAACGGTGATTTATGAGAAATGACGATAAAATTACTGTATTAAACTTGCAAAAACATAGAAAAACGCTGTTGTCAACTATTCAAACTGATAAATTCATGTTTCTTTTGTTCGAAACGGTGGATTTTTGTGAAATCACGATAAAACTGCTGTTTTAAACTAGCAAAACTAAGAAAACGCTGTTTTCAACAATCTAAACTGACGTATTTAAAATGCTGTTTTAAACTTGCAAAAACAAAGAAAACGCTGTTTTGAACTATCCAAACTGACAAATTCATGTTTCTTCCGTGCAAACCGGCGATTTATGGGAAATGACGATAAAATTTCTGTTTTAAACTTGCAAAAACATAGAAAAAGCTGTTTTGAACTATCCAAACTGACCAATTTATGTTTATTCCGTGCAAACTGGCGATTTACGAGAAATGACGATAAAATTGCTGTTTTAAACTTGAAAAAACATAGAAAAACGCTGTTTTCAACTATTCAAACTGATAAATTCATGTTTCTTTCTTTCGAAACGGTGGATTTTTGTGAAATCACTATAAAACTGCTGTTTTAAACTAGCAAAACCAAGAAAACCTGTTTTCAACAATCTAAACTGACGTATTTAAAATGCTGTTTTAAACTTGCAAAAACATAGAAAACGCTGTTTTGAACTATCCAAACTGACAAATTTATGTTTCTTTCGTGCGAAACGGCGATTTATGGGAAATGACGATAAGATTGCTGTTTTAAACTTGCAAAAACATAGAAAAACGCTGTTTTCAACTATTCAAACTTATAAATTCATATTTCTTCCGTGCGAAACGGCGATTTATGAGAAATGACGATAAAATTGCTGTTTTAAACTTGCAAAAACATAGAAAAACGCTGTTTTCAACTATTCAAACTGATAAATTAATGTTTCTTTCGTGCGAAACGGCGATTTATGAGAAATGACGATAAAATTACTGTTTTAAACTTGCAAAAACATAGAAAAACGCTGTTGTCAACTATTCAAACTGATAAATTCATGTTTCTTTTGTTCGAAACGGTTAATTTTTGTGAAATCACGATAAAACTGCTGTTTTAAACTAGCAAAACCAAGAAAACGCTGTTTTCAACAAACTAAACTGACGTATTTAAAATGCTGTTTTAAACTTGCAAAAACATAGAAAAAGCTGTTTTGAACTATCCAAACTGACCAATTTATGTTTATTCCGTGCAAACTGGCGATTTATGAGAAATGACGATAAAATTGCTGTTTTAAACTTGAAAAAACATAGAAAAACGCTGTTTTCAACTATTCAAACTGATAAATTCATGTTTCTTTCTTTCGAAACGGTGGATTTTTGTGAAATCACTATAAAACTGCTGTTTTAAACTAGCAAAACCAAGAAAACCTGTTTTCAACAATCTAAACTGACGTATTTAAAATGCTGTTTTAAACTTGCAAAAACATAGAAAACGCTGTTTTGAACTATCCAAACTGACAAATTTATGTTTCTTTCGTGCGAAACGGCGATTTATGGGAAATGACGATAAGATTGCTGTTTTAAACTTGCAAAAACATAGAAAAACGCTGTTTTCAACTATTCAAACTGATAAATTCATGTTTCTTCCGTGCGAAACGGCGATTTATGAGAAATGACGATAAAATTGCTGTTTTAAACTTGCAAAAACATAGAAAAGCGCTGTTTTCAACTATTCAAACTGATAAATTAATGTTTCTTTCGTGCGAAATGGCGATTTATGAGAAATGACGATAAAATTACTGTTTTAAACTTGCAAAAACATAGAAAAACGCTGTTGTCAACTATTCAAACTGATAAATTCATGTTTCTTTTGTTCGAAACGGTGGATTTTTGTGAAATCACGATAAAACTGCTGTTTTAAACTAGCAAAACCAAGAAAACGCTGTTTTCAACAATCTAAACTGACGTATTTAAAATGCTGTTTTAAACTTGCAAAAACATAGAAAACGCTGTTTTGAACTATCCAAACTGACAAATTTATGTTTCTTCCGTGCAAACTGGCGATTTATGAGAAATGACGATAAAATTGCTGTTTTAAACTTGAAAAAACATAGAAAAACGCTGTTTTCAACTATTCAAACTGATAAATTCATGTTTCTTTCTTTCGAAACGGTGGATTTTTGTGAAATCACGATAAAACTGCTGTTTTAAACTAGCAAAACCAAGAAAACCTGTTTTCAACAATCTAAACTGACGTATTTAAATGCTGTTTTAAACTTGCAAAAACATAGAAAACGCTGTTTTGAACTATCCAAACTGACAAATTCATGTTTCTTTCGTGCGAAACGGCGATTTATGGGAAATTACGATAAGATTGCTGTTTTAAACTTGCAAAAACACAGAAAAACGCTGTTTTCAACTATTCAAACTGATAAATTCATGTTTCTTCCGTGCGAAACGGCGATTTATGAGAAATGACGATAAAATTGCTGTTTTAAACTTGCAAAAACATAGAAAAACGCTGTTTTTAACTATTCAAACTGATAAATTCATGTTTCTTCCGTGCGAAACGGCGATTTATGAGAAATGACGATAAAATTGCTGTTTTAAACTTGCAAAAACATAGAAAAGCGCTGGTTTCAACTATTCAAACTGATAAATTAATGTTTCTTTCGTGCGAAACGGCGATTTATGAGAAATGACGATAAAATTACTGTTTTAAACTTGCAAAAATATAGAAAAACGCTGTTGTCAACTATTCAAACTGATAAATTCATGTTTCTTTTGTTCGAAACGGTGGATTTTTGTGAAATCACGATAAAACTGCTGTTTTAAACTAGCAAAAACAAGAAAATGCTGTTTTCAACAATCTAAACTGACGTATTTAAAATGCTGTTTTAAACTTGCAAAAACATAGAAAACGCTGTTTTGAACTATCCAAACTGACAAATTTATGTTTCTTCCGTGCAAACTGGCGATTTATGAGAAATGACGATAAAATTGCTGTTTTAAACTTGAAAAAACATAGAAAAACGCTGTTTTCAACTATTCAAACTGATAAATTCATGTTTCTTTCTTTTGAAACGGTGGATTTTTGTGAAATCACGATAAAACTGCTGTTTTAAACTAGCAAAACCAAGAAAACCTGTTTTCAACAATCTAAACTGACGTATTTAAATGCTGTTTTAAACATGCAAAAACATAGAAAACGCTGTTTTGAACTATCCAAACTGACAAATTCATGTTTCTTTCGTGCGAAACGGCGATTTATGGGAAATGACGATAAGATTGCTGTTTTAAACTTAAAAAAACATAGAAAAACGCTGTTTTAAACTATTCAAACTGATAAATTCATGTTTCTTCCGTGCAAACCGGCGATTTATGAGAAATGACGATAAAATTGCTGTTTTAAACTTGCAAAAACATAGAAAAACGCTGTTTTTAACTATTCAAACTGATAAATTCATGTTTCTTTCGTTCGAAACGGTGGATTTTTGTGAAATCACGATAAAACTGCTGTTTTAAACTAGCAAAACCAAGAAAATGCTGTTTTCAACAATCTAAACTGACGTATTTAAAATGCTGTTTTAAACTTGCAAAAACATAGAAAACGCTGTTTTGAACTATCCAAACTGACATATTTATGTTTCTTCCGTGCAAACTGGCGATTTATGAGAAATGACGATAAAATTGCTGTTTTAAACTTGAAAAAACATAGAAAAACGCTGTTTTCAACTATTCAAACTGATAAATTCATGTTTCTTTCTTTTGAAACGGTGGATTTTTGTGAAATCACGATAAAACTGCTGTTTTAAACTAGCAAAACCAAGAAAACCTGTTTTCAACAATCTAAACTGACGTATTTAAATGCTGTTTTAAACATGCAAAAACATAGAAAACGCTGTTTTGAACTATCCAAACTGACAAATTCATGTTTCTTTCGTGCGAAACGGCGATTTATGGGAAATGACGATAAGATTGCTGTTTTAAACTTAAAAAAACATAGAAAAACGCTGTTTTAAACTATTCAAACTGATAAATTCATGTTTCTTCCGTGCAAACCGGCGATTTATGAGAAATGACGATAAAATTGCTGTTTTAAACTTGCAAAAACATAGAAAAACGCTGTTTTCAACTATTCAAACTGATAAATTCATGTTTCTTTCGTTCGAAACGGTGGATTTTTGTAAAATCACGATAAAACTGCTGTTTTAAACTAGCAAAACCAAGAAAACGCAGTTTCCAACAATCTAAACTGACGTATTTAAAATGCTGTTTTAAACTTGCAAAAACATAGAAAACGCTGTTTTGAACTATCCAAACTGACAAATTTATGTTTCTTCCGTGCAAACTGGCGATTTATGAAAAATGACGATAAAATTGCTGTTTTAAACTTGAAAAAACATAGAAAAACGCTGTTTTCAACTATTCAAACTGATAAATTCATGTTTCTTTCTTTCGAAACGGTGGATCTTTGTGAAATCACGATAAAACTGCTGTATTAAACTAGCAAAACCAAGAAAACCTGTTTTCAACAATCAAAACTGACGTATTTAAATGCTGTTTTAAACTTGCAAAAACATAGAAAACGCTGTTTTGAACTATCCAAACTGACAAATTCATGTTTCTTTCGTGCGAAACGGCGATTTATGGGAAATTACGATAAGATTGCTGTTTTAAACTTGCAAAAACATAGAAAAACGCTGTTTTCAACTATTCAAACTGATAAATTCATGTTTCTTCCGTGCAAACCGGCGATTTATGAGAAATGACGATAAAATTGCTGTTTTAAACTTGCAAAAACATAGAAAAACGCTATTTTTAACTATTCAAACTGATAAATTCATGTTTCTTCCGTGCGAAACGGCGATTTATGAGAAATGACGATAAAATTGCTGTTTTAAACTTGCAAAAACATAGAAAAGCGAAGTTTTCAACTATTCAAACTGATAAATTAATGCTTCTTTCGTGCGAAACGGCGATTTATGAGAAATGACGATAAAATTACTGTTTTAAACTTGCAAAAATATAGAAAAACGCTGTTGTCAACTATTCAAACTGATAAATTCATGTTTCTTTTGTTTGAAACGGTGGATTTTTGTGAAATCACGATAAAACTGCTGTTTTAAACTAGCAAAACCAAGAAAATGCTGTTTTCAACAATCAAAACTGACGTATTTAAAATGCTGTTTTAAACTTGCAAAAACATAGAAAACGCTGTTTTGAACTATCCAAACTGACATATTTATGTTTCTTCCGTGCAAACTGGCGATTTATGAGAAATGACGATAAAATTGCTGTTTTAAACTTGAAAAAACATAGAAAAACGCTGTTTTCAACTATTCAAACTGATAAATTCATGTTTCTTTCTTTTGAAACGGTGGATTTTTGTGAAATCACGATAAAACTGCTGTTTTAAACTAGCAAAACCAAGAAAACCTGTTTTCAACAATCTAAACTGACGTATTTAAATGCTGTTTTAAACATGCAAAAACATAGAAAACGCTGTTTTGAACTATCCAAACTGACAAATTCATGTTTCTTTCGTGCGAAACGGCGATTTATGGGAAATGACGATAAGATTGCTGTTTTAAACTTAAAAAAACATAGAAAAACGCTGTTTTAAACTATTCAAACTGATAAATTCATGTTTCTTCCGTGCAAACCGGC
Source organism: Poecilus cupreus (assembly GCA_963942605.1). NCBI lineage: Eukaryota > Metazoa > Arthropoda > Insecta > Coleoptera > Carabidae > Poecilus > Poecilus cupreus. The sequence goes on from CAWWDY010000477.1 coordinate 272,286, forward strand.
GATTTATGAGAAATGACGATAAAATTGCTGTTTTAAACTTGCAAAAACATAGAAAAACGCTGTTTTCAACTATTCAAACTGATAAATTCATGTTTCTTTCGTTCGAAACGGTGGATTTTTGTGAAATCACGATAAAACTGCTGTTTTAACTAGCAAAACCAAGAAAACGCTGTTTTCAACAATCTAAACTGACGTATTTAAATGCTGTTTTAAACTTGCAAAAACATAGAAAACGCTCGTTTGAACTATGATGATAAATTCATGTTTCTTTTGTGCGAAACAGCGAATTTTTGTGAAATAACGATAAAACTGCTGTATTAAACTTGCAAAAAAAAGGTTTGAGGTTTGGGGTTGGGGTTCGAAGTATGAGGTTTGGGGTTCGAGGTTTGAGGTTTGGGGTTGAGGATTGGGGTTTAAGGTTTGGGGTTTGAGTTTTGGGGTTTGGGGTTGAGGTTTGGGGTTTGAGGTTTGGGGTTCACGGTTTGTGGTTTGGGGTTCGGGTTCGGTGTTTGAGGTTTGGAGTTTGGGGTTCGAGGTTTGAGGTTTGGGGTTGAGGTTTGGGGTTTGAGGTTTAGGGTTTGGGGTTCGAGTTTTGGGGTTTGGGGTTGAGGTTTGGGGTTGAGGTTTGGGGTTAAGGTTTGGGGTTGAGGTTTAGGGTTGAGGTTTGGGGTTGAGGTTTGGGGTTTGAGGTTAGGGATTTGGGGGTCGAAGTTTAAGGTTTGGTGTTCGAGGTTTGAGGTTTGGGGTTGAGGGTTTGAGGTTGGAGGTTTGAGGTTTGGGGGTTGAGGTTCGATGTTTGAGGTTTGGAGTTTGGGGTACGAGGTTTGAAGCTTGGGGTTGAGGTTTGTGGTTTGAGTTTGGGGATTGGGGTTCGGGGTTTTAGATTTGGGGTTTTTGGTGTTTGGATTGGGTAAAATGTTTCTTTCGTTCGAAACGGCGAATTATGAGATTCAAATTGCTGTTTTAAACTTGTAAAAACATAAAAATCGCTGTTTACAACTAATCAAACTGATAAATTCATGTTTGTTTTGTTGGAAACTGCGGATTTCTGTGAAATCACGATAAAACGCTGTTTTCAACTATTTAAACTGATAAATTCATATTTCTTTCGTGAGAAACGGCGATTTAAGAGAAATGACGATAAAACTGCTGTTTTAAACTTGCAAAAACATAGAAAAACGCTGTTTTCAACTATTCAAACTGATAAATTGATGTTTCTTATGTGCGAAATGGCGATTTTTGAGAAATGACGATAAAATTGCAGTTTTAAATTTGCAAAAACATAGAAAAACGCTGTTTTTAACTATTCAAACTGATAAATTCATGTTTCTTCCGTGCAAACCGGCGATTTATGAGAAATGACGACAAAATTACTGTTTTAAACTTGCAAAAACATAGAAAAACGCTGTTTTTAACTATTCAAACTGATAAATTCATGTTTCTTCCGTGCGAAACGGCGATTTATGAGAAATGACGATAAAATTGCTGTTTTAAACTTGCAAAAACATAGAAAAGCGCTGGTTTCAACTATTCAAACTGATAAATTAATGTTTCTTTCGTGCGAAACGGCGATTTATGAGAAATGACGATAAAATTACTGTTTTAAACTTGCAAAAATATAGAAAAACGCTGTTGTCAACTATTCAAACTGATAAATTCATGTTTCTTTTGTTCGAAACGGTGGATTTTTGTGAAATCACGATAAAACTGCTGTTTTAAACTAGCAAAAACAAGAAAATGCTGTTTTCAACAATCTAAACTGACGTATTTAAAATGCTGTTTTAAACTTGCAAAAACATAGAAAACGCTGTTTTGAACTATCCAAACTGACAAATTTATGTTTCTTCCGTGCAAACTGGCGATTTATGAGAAATGACGATAAAATTGCTGTTTTAAACTTGAAAAAACATAGAAAAACGCTGTTTTCAACTATTCAAACTGATAAATTCATGTTTCTTTCTTTTGAAACGGTGGATTTTTGTGAAATCACGATAAAACTGCTGTTTTAAACTAGCAAAACCAAGAAAACCTGTTTTCAACAATCTAAACTGACGTATTTAAATGCTGTTTTAAACATGCAAAAACATAGAAAACGCTGTTTTGAACTATCCAAACTGACAAATTCATGTTTCTTTCGTGCGAAACGGCGATTTATGGGAAATGACGATAAGATTGCTGTTTTAAACTTAAAAAAACATAGAAAAACGCTGTTTTAAACTATTCAAACTGATAAATTCATGTTTCTTCCGTGCAAACCGGCGATTTATGAGAAATGACGATAAAATTGCTGTTTTAAACTTGCAAAAACATAGAAAAACGCTGTTTTTAACTATTCAAACTGATAAATTCATGTTTCTTTCGTTCGAAACGGTGGATTTTTGTGAAATCACGATAAAACTGCTGTTTTAAACTAGCAAAACCAAGAAAATGCTGTTTTCAACAATCTAAACTGACGTATTTAAAATGCTGTTTTAAACTTGCAAAAACATAGAAAACGCTGTTTTGAACTATCCAAACTGACATATTTATGTTTCTTCCGTGCAAACTGGCGATTTATGAGAAATGACGATAAAATTGCTGTTTTAAACTTGAAAAAACATAGAAAAACGCTGTTTTCAACTATTCAAACTGATAAATTCATGTTTCTTTCTTTTGAAACGGTGGATTTTTGTGAAATCACGATAAAACTGCTGTTTTAAACTAGCAAAACCAAGAAAACCTGTTTTCAACAATCTAAACTGACGTATTTAAATGCTGTTTTAAACATGCAAAAACATAGAAAACGCTGTTTTGAACTATCCAAACTGACAAATTCATGTTTCTTTCGTGCGAAACGGCGATTTATGGGAAATGACGATAAGATTGCTGTTTTAAACTTAAAAAAACATAGAAAAACGCTGTTTTAAACTATTCAAACTGATAAATTCATGTTTCTTCCGTGCAAACCGGCGATTTATGAGAAATGACGATAAAATTGCTGTTTTAAACTTGCAAAAACATAGAAAAACGCTGTTTTCAACTATTCAAACTGATAAATTCATGTTTCTTTCGTTCGAAACGGTGGATTTTTGTGAAATCACGATAAAACTGCTGTTTTAAACTAGCAAAACCAAGAAAACGCAGTTTCCAACAATCTAAACTGACGTATTTAAAATGCTGTTTTAAACTTGCAAAAACATAGAAAACGCTGTTTTGAACTATCCAAACTGACAAATTTATGTTTCTTCCGTGCAAACTGGCGATTTATGAAAAATGACGATAAAATTGCTGTTTTAAACTTGAAAAAACATAGAAAAACGCTGTTTTCAACTATTCAAACTGATAAATTCATGTTTCTTTCTTTCGAAACGGTGGATTTTTGTGAAATCACGATAAAACTGCTGTATTAAACTAGCAAAACCAAGAAAACCTGTTTTCAACAATCAAAACTGACGTATTTAAATGCTGTTTTAAACTTGCAAAAACATAGAAAACGCTGTTTTGAACTATCCAAACTGACAAATTCATGTTTCTTTCGTGCGAAACGGCGATTTATGGGAAATTACGATAAGATTGCTGTTTTAAACTTGCAAAAACATAGAAAAACGCTGTTTTCAACTATTCAAACTGATAAATTCATGTTTCTTCCGTGCAAACCGGCGATTTATGAGAAATGACGATAAAATTGCTGTTTTAAACTTGCAAAAACATAGAAAAACGCTATTTTTAACTATTCAAACTGATAAATTCATGTTTCTTCCGTGCGAAACGGCGATTTATGAGAAATGACGATAAAATTGCTGTTTTAAACTTGCAAAAACATAGAAAAGCGAAGTTTTCAACTATTCAAACTGATAAATTAATGCTTCTTTCGTGCGAAACGGCGATTTATGAGAAATGACGATAAAATTACTGTTTTAAACTTGCAAAAATATAGAAAAACGCTGTTGTCAACTATTCAAACTGATAAATTCATGTTTCTTTTGTTTGAAACGGTGGATTTTTGTGAAATCACGATAAAACTGCTGTTTTAAACTAGCAAAACCAAGAAAATGCTGTTTTCAACAATCAAAACTGACGTATTTAAAATGCTGTTTTAAACTTGCAAAAACATAGAAAACGCTGTTTTGAACTATCCAAACTGACATATTTATGTTTCTTCCGTGCAAACTGGCGATTTATGAGAAATGACGATAAAATTGCTGTTTTAAACTTGAAAAAACATAGAAAAACGCTGTTTTCAACTATTCAAACTGATAAATTCATGTTTCTTTCTTTTGAAACGGTGGATTTTTGTGAAATCACGATAAAACTGCTGTTTTAAACTAGCAAAACCAAGAAAACCTGTTTTCAACAATCTAAACTGACGTATTTAAATGCTGTTTTAAACATGCAAAAACATAGAAAACGCTGTTTTGAACTATCCAAACTGACAAATTCATGTTTCTTTCGTGCGAAACGGCGATTTATGGGAAATGACGATAAGATTGCTGTTTTAAACTTAAAAAAACATAGAAAAACGCTGTTTTAAACTATTCAAACTGATAAATTCATGTTTCTTCCGTGCAAACCGGCGATTTATGAGAAATGACGATAAAATTGCTGTTTTAAACTTGCAAAAACATAGAAAAACGCTGTTTTCAACTATTCAAACTGATAAATTCATGTTTCTTTCGTTCGAAACGGTGGATTTTTGTGAAATCACGATAAAACTGCTGTTTTAACTAGCAAAACCAAGAAAACGCTGTTTTCAACAATCTAAACTGACGTATTTAAATGCTGTTTTAAACTTGCAAAAACATAGAAAACGCTCGTTTGAACTATGATGATAAATTCATGTTTCTTTTGTGCGAAACAGCGAATTTTTGTGAAATAACGATAAAACTGCTGTATTAAACTTGCAAAAAAAAGGTTTGAGGTTTGGGGTTGGGGTTCGAAGTATGAGGTTTGGGGTTCGAGGTTTGAGGTTTGGGGTTGAGGATTGGGGTTTAAGGTTTGGGGTTTGAGTTTTGGGGTTTGGGGTTGAGGTTTGGGGTTTGAGGTTTGGGGTTCACGGTTTGTGGTTTGGGGTTCGGGTTCGGTGTTTGAGGTTTGGAGTTTGGGGTTCGAGGTTTGAGGTTTGGGGTTGAGGTTTGGGGTTTGAGGTTTAGGGTTTGGGGTTCGAGTTTTGGGGTTTGGGGTTGAGGTTTGGGGTTGAGGTTTGGGGTTAAGGTTTGGGGTTGAGGTTTAGGGTTGAGGTTTGGGGTTGAGGTTTGGGGTTTGAGGTTAGGGATTTGGGGGTCGAAGTTTAAGGTTTGGTGTTCGAGGTTTGAGGTTTGGGGTTGAGGGTTTGAGGTTGGAGGTTTGAGGTTTGGGGGTTGAGGTTCGATGTTTGAGGTTTGGAGTTTGGGGTACGAGGTTTGAAGCTTGGGGTTGAGGTTTGTGGTTTGAGTTTGGGGATTGGGGTTCGGGGTTTTAGATTTGGGGTTTTTGGTGTTTGGATTGGGTAAAATGTTTCTTTCGTTCGAAACGGCGAATTATGAGATTCAAATTGCTGTTTTAAACTTGTAAAAACATAAAAATCGCTGTTTACAACTAATCAAACTGATAAATTCATGTTTGTTTTGTTGGAAACTGCGGATTTCTGTGAAATCACGATAAAACGCTGTTTTCAACTATTTAAACTGATAAATTCATATTTCTTTCGTGAGAAACGGCGATTTAAGAGAAATGACGATAAAACTGCTGTTTTAAACTTGCAAAAACATAGAAAAACGCTGTTTTCAACTATTCAAACTGATAAATTGATGTTTCTTATGTGCGAAATGGCGATTTTTGAGAAATGACGATAAAATTGCAGTTTTAAATTTGCAAAAACATAGAAAAACGCTGTTTTTAACTATTCAAACTGATAAATTCATGTTTCTTCCGTGCAAACCGGCGATTTATGAGAAATGACGACAAAATTACTGTTTTAAACTTGCAAAAACATAGAAAAACGCTGTAGTCAAATATTCAAACTGATAAATTCATGTTTCTTTTGTTCGAAACGGTGGATTTTTGTGAAACCACGATAAAACTGCTGTTTTAAACTAGCAAAACCAAGAAAACGCTGTTTTCAACAATCTAAACTTACGTATTTAAAATGCTGTTTTAAACTTGCAAAAACAAAGAAAACGCTGTTTTGAACTATCCAAACTGACAAATTCATGTTTCTTCCGTGCAAACTGGCGATTTATGAGAAATGACGATAAAATTGCTGTTTTAAACTTGAAAAAACATAGAAAAACGCTGTTTTCAACTATTCAAACTGATAAATTCATGTTTCTTTCTTTCGAAACGGTGGATTTTTGTGATATCACTATAAAACTGCTGTTTTAAACTAGCAAAACCAAGATAACCTGTTTTCAACAATCTAAACTGACGTATTTAAAATGCTGTTTTAAACTTGCAAAAACATAGAAAACGCTGTTTTGAACTATCCAAACTGACAAATTTATGTTTCTTTCGTGCGAAACGGCGATTTATAGGAAATGACGATAAGATTGGTGTTTTAAACTTGCAAAAACATAGAAAAACGCTGTTTTCAACTATTCAAACTTATAAATTCATGTTTCTTCCGTGCGAAACGGCGATTTATGAGAAATGACGATAAAATTGCTGTTTTAAACTTGCAAAAACATAGAAAAGCGCTGTTTTCAACTATTCAAACTGATAAATTAAAGTTTCTTTCGTGCGAAATGGCGATTTATGAGAAATGACGATAAAATTACTGTTTTAAACTTGCAAAAACATAGAAAAACGCTGTTGTCAACTATTCAAACTGATAAATTCATGTTTCTTTTGTTCGAAACGGTGGATTTTTGTGAAATCACGATAAAACTGCTGTTTTAAACTAGCAAAACCAAGAAAACGCTGTTTTCAACAATCTAAACTGACGTATTTAAAATGCTGTTTTAAACTTGCAAAAACATAGAAAACGCTGTTTTGAACTATCCAAACTGACAAATTCATGTTTCTTCCGTGCAAACTGCGATTTATGAGAAATGACCATAAAATTGCTGTTTTAAACTTGAAAAAACATAGAAAAACGCTGTTTTCAACTATTCAAACTGATAAATTCATGTTTCTTTCTTTCGAAACGGTGGATTTTTGTGAAATCACGATAATACTGCTGTTTTAAACTAGCAAAACCAAGAAAACCTGTTTTCAACAATCTAAACTGACGTATTTAAATGCTGTTTTAAACTTGCAAAAACATAGAAAACGCTGTTTTGAACTATCCAAACTGACAAATTCATGTTTCTTTCGTGCGAAACGGCGATTTATGGGAAATTACGATAACATTGCTGTTTTAAACTTGCAAAAACATAGAAAAACGCTGTTTTCAACTATTCAAACTGATAAATTAATGTTTCTTCCGTGCGAAAAGGCGATTTATGAGAAATGACGATAAAATTGCTGTTTTAAACTTGCAAAAACATAGAAAAACGCTATTTTTAACTATTCAAACTGATAAATTCATGTTTCTTCCGTGCGAAACGGCGATTTATGAGAAATGACGATAAAATTGCTGTTTTAAACTTGCAAAAACATAGAAAAGCGCTGTTTTCAACTATTCAAACTGATAAATTAATGTTTCTTTCGTGCGAAACGGCGATTTATGAGAAATGACGATAAAATTACTGTTTTAAACTTGCAAAAATATAGAAAAACGCTGTTGTCAACTATTCAAACTGATAAATTCATGTTTCTTTTGTTCGAAACGGTGGATTTTTGTGAAATCACGATAAAACTGCTGTTTTAAACTAGCAAAACCAAGAAAATGCTGTTTTCAACAATCTAAACTGACGTATTTAAAATGCTGTTTTAAACTTGCAAAAACATAGAAAACGCTGTTTTGAACTATCCAAACTGACAAATTTATGTTTCTTCCGTGCAAACTGGCGATTTATGAGAAATGACGATAAAATTGCTGTTTTAAACTTGAAAAAACATAGAAAAACGCTGTTTTCAACTATTCAAACTGATAAATTCATGTTTCTTTCTTTTGAAACGGTGGATTTTTGTGAAATCACGATAAAACTGCTGTTTTAAACTAGCAAAACCAAGAAAACCTGTTTTCAACAATCTAAACTGACGTATTTAAATGCTGTTTTAAACATGCAAAAACATAGAAAACGCTGTTTTGAACTATCCAAACTGACAAATTCATGTTTCTTTCGTGCGAAACGGCGATTTATGGGAAATGACGATAAGATTGCTGTTTTAAACTTAAAAAAACATAGAAAAACGCTGTTTTAAACTATTCAAACTGATAAATTCATGTTTCTTCCGTGCAAACCGGCGATTAATGAGAAATGACGATAAAATTGCTGTTTTAAACTTGCAAAAACATAGAAAAACGCTGTTTTCAACTATTCAAACTGATAAATTCATGTTTCTTTCGTTCGAAACGGTGGATTTTTGTGAAATCACGATAAAACTGCTGTTTTAACTAGCAAAACCAAGAAAACGCTGTTTTCAACAATCTAAACTGACGTATTTAAATGCTGTTTTAAACTTGCAAAAACATAGAAAACGCTCGTTTGAACTATGATGATAAATTCATGTTTCTTTTGTGCGAAACAGCGAATTTTTGTGAAATAACGATAAAACTGCTGTATTAAACTTGCAAAAAAAAGGTTTGAGGTTTGGGGTTGGGGTTCGAAGTATGAGGTTTGGGGTTCGAGGTTTGAGGTTTGGGGTTGAGGATTGGGGTTTAAGGTTTGGGGTTTGAGTTTTGGGGTTTGGGGTTGAGGTTTGGGGTTTGAGGTTTGGGGTTCACGGTTTGTGGTTTGGGGTTCGGGTTCGGTGTTTGAGGTTTGGAGTTTGGGGTTCGAGGTTTGAGGTTTGGGGTTCGAGGTTTGAGGTTTGGGGTTGAGGTTTGGGGTTTGAGGTTTAGGGTTTGGGGTTCTTGTTTTAGGGTTTGGGGTTGAGGTTTGGGGTTTGAGGTTAGGGATTTGGGGGTCGAAGTTTAAGGTTTGGTGTTCGAGGTTTGAGGTTTGGGGTTGAGGGTTTGAGGTTGGAGGTTTGAGGTTTGGGGGTTGAGGTTCGATGTTTGAGGTTTGGAGTTTGGGGTACGAGGTTTGAAGCTTGGGGTTGAGGTTTGTGGTTTGAGTTTGGGGATTGGGGTTCGGGGTTTTAGATTTGGGGTTTTTGGTGTTTGGATTGGGTAAAATGTTTCTTTCGTTCGAAACGGCGAATTATGAGATTCAAATTGCTGTTTTAAACTTGTAAAAACATAAAAATCGCTGTTTACAACTAATCAAACTGATAAATTCATGTTTGTTTTGTTGGAAACTGCGGATTTCTGTGAAATCACGATAAAACGCTGTTTTCAACTATTTAAACTGATAAATACATATTTCTTTCGTGAGAAACGGCGATTTAAGAGAAATGACGATAAAATTGCTGTTTTAAACTTGCAAAAACATAGAAAAACTCTGTTTTCAACTATTCAAACTGATAAAGTCATGTTTCTTTCCTTCGAAACGGTGGATTTTTGTGAAATCACGAAAAAACTGCTGTTTTAAACTTGCAAAAACATAGAAAAACGCTGTTTTCAACTATTCAAACTGATAAATTGATGTTTTTTATGTGCGAAATGGCGATTTTTGAGAAATGACGATAAAATTGCAGTTTTAAATTTGCAAAAACATAGAAAAACGCTGTTTTTAACTATTCAAACTGATAAATTCATGTTTCTTTCGTGCGAAACGGCGATTTATGAGAAATGACGATAAAATTACTGTTTTAAACTTGCAAAAACATAGAAAAACGCTGTTGTCAAATATTCAAACTGATAAATTCATGTTTCTTTTGTTCGAAACGGTGGATTTTTGTGAAACCACGATAAAACTGCTGTTTCAAACTAGCAAAACCAAGAAAACGCTGTTTTCAACAATCTAAACTGACGTATTTAAAATGCTGTTTTAAACTTGCAAAAACATAGAAAACGCAGTTTTGAACTATCCAAACTGACAAATTTATGTTTCTTCCGTGCAAACCGGCGATTTATGAGAAATGACGATAAAATTGCTGTTTTAAACTTGCAAAAACATAGAAAAACGCTGTTTTCAACAATTCAAACTGAAAAACTCATGTTTCTTCCGTGCGAAACGGCGATTTATGAGAAATGACGATAAAATTGCTGTTTTAAATTTGCAAAAACATAGAATAACGCTGTTTTCAACTATTCAAACTGATAAATTTATGTTTCTTTCGTTTGAAACGGTGGATTTTTGTGAAATCACGATAAAACTGCTGTTTTAACTAGCAAAACCAAGAAAACGCTGTTTACAACAATCTAAACTGACGTATTTAAAATGCTGTTTTAAACTTGCAAAAACATATAAAACGCTGTTTTCAACTATTCAAACTGACAAATTCATGTTTCTTTCGTGCGAAACGGCGATTTATGAGAAATGACAATAAAATTGCTGTTTTAAACTTGCAAAAACATAGAAAAACGCTGTTTTTAAATATTCAAACTGATAAATTCATGTTTCTTTCGTGCGAAACGGCGATTTATGAGAAATGACGATAAAATTACTGTTGTAAACTTGCAAAAACATAGAAAAACGCTGTTGTCAACTATTCAAACTGATAAATTAATGTTTTTTTGTTCAAAACGGTGGATTTTTGTGAAATCACGATAAAACTGCTGTTTTAAACTAGCAAAACCAAGAAAACGCTGTTTTCAACAATCTAAACTGACCTATTTAAATGCTGTTTTAAACTTGCAAAAACATAGAAAACGCTGTTTTGAACTATCCAAACTGACAAATTCATGTTTCTTTCGTGCGAAACGGCGATTTATGAGAAATGACGATAAGATTGCTGTTTTAAACTTGCAAAAACATAGAAAAACGCTGTTTTAAACTATTCAAACTGATAAATTCATGTTTCTTCCGTGCGAAACGGCGATTTATGAGAAATGACGATAAAATTGCTGTTTTAAACTTGCAAAAACATAAAAAAAAAACGCTGTTTTCAACTATTCAAACTGATAAATTCATGTTTCTTCCGTGCGAAACGGCGATTTATGAGAAATGACGATATAATTGCTGTATTAAACTTGCAAAAACATAGAATAACGCTGTTTTCAACTATTCAAACTGATAAATTTATGTTTCTTTCGTTTGAAACGGTGGATTTTTGTGAAATCACGATAAAACTGCTGTTTTAACTAGCAAAACCAAGAAAACGCTGTTTACAACAATCTAAACTGACGTATTTAAAATGCTGTTTTAAACTTGCAAAAACATATAAAACGCTGTTTTCAACTATTCAAACTGACAAATTCATGTTTCTTTCGTGCGAAACGGCGATTTATGAGAAATGACAATAAAATTGCTGTTTTAAACTTGCAAAAACATAGAAAAACGCTGTTTTTAAATATTCAAACTGATAAATTCATGTTTCTTTCGTGCGAAACGGCGATTTATGAGAAATGACGATAAAATTACTGTTGTAAACTTGCAAAAACATAGAAAAACGCTGTTGTCAACTATTCAAACTGATAAATTAATGTTTTTTTGTTCAAAACGGTGGATTTTTGTGAAATCACGATAAAACTGCTGTTTTAAACTAGCAAAACCAAGAAAACGCTGTTTTCAACAATCTAAACTGACCTATTTAAATGCTGTTTTAAACTTGCAAAAACATAGAAAACGCTGTTTTGAACTATCCAAACTGACAAATTCATGTTTCTTTCGTGCGAAACGGCGATTTATGAGAAATGACGATAAGATTGCTGTTTTAAACTTGCAAAAACATAGAAAAACGCTGTTTTAAACTATTCAAACTGATAAATTCATGTTTCTTCCGTGCGAAACGGCGATTTATGAGAAATGACGATAAAATTGCTGTTTTAAACTTGCAAAAACATAAAAAAAAACGCTGTTTTCAACTATTCAAACTGATAAATTCATGTTTCTTCCGTGCGAAACGGCGATTTATGAGAAATGACGATATAATTGCTGTATTAAACTTGCAAAAACATAGAAAAACGCTGTTTTCAACTATTCAAACTGACAAATTCATGTTTCTTCCGTGCGAAAGGGCGATTTATGAGAAATGACGATAAAATTTAACTTGCAAAAACATAGAAAAACGCTGTTTTGAACTTATCCAAACTGACAAATTTATGTTTCTTTCGTGCAAACCGTCGATTTATGAGAAATGACGATAAAATTGCTGTTTTAAACTTGCAAAAACATAGAAAAACGCTTTTTTCAACTATTCTAACTGATAAATTCATGTTTCTTCCGTGCGAAACGGCAATTTATGAGAAATGACGATAAAATTGCTGTTTTAAACTTGCAAAAACATAGAAAAACGCTGTTTTCAACTATTCAAACTGAAAATTTCATGTTTCTTCCGTGCGAAACGGCGATTTATGAGAAATGACGATAAAATTGCTGTTTTAAACTTGAAAAAACATAGAAAAACGCTGTTTTCAACTTTTCAAACTGATAAATTCATGTTTCTTTCTTTTGAAACGGTGGATTTTTGTGAAATCACGATAAAACTGCTGTTTTAAACTAGCAAAACCAAGAAAACCTGTTTTCAACAATCTAAACTGACGTATTTAAATGCTGTTTTAAACATGCCAAAACATAGAAAACGCTGTTTTGAACTATCCAAACTGACAAATTCATGTTTCTTTCGTGCGAAACGGCGATTTATGGGAAATGACGGTAAGATTGCTGTTTTAAACTTAAAAAAACATAGAAAAACGCTGATTTAAACTATTCAAACTGATAAATTCATGTTTCTTCCATGCAAACCGGCGATTTATGAGAAATGACGATAAAATTGCTGTTTTAAACTTGCAAAAACATAGAAAAACGCTGTTTTCAACTATTCAAACTGATAAATTCATGTTTCTTTCGTTCGAAACGGTGGATTTTTGTGAAATCACGATAAAACTGCTGTTTTAACTAGCAAAACCAAGAAAACGCTGTTTTCAACAATCTAAACTGACGTATTTAAATGCTGTTTTAAACTTGCAAAAACATAGAAAACGCACGTTTGAACTATGATGATAAATTCATCTTTCTTTTGTGCGACACAGCGAATTTTTGTAAAATAACGATAAAACTGCTGTATTAAACTTGCAAAAAAAAGGTTTGAGGTTTGGGGTTGGGGTTCGAAGTATGAGGTTTGGGTTTCGAGGTTTGAGGTTTGGGGTTGAGGATTGGGGTTTAAGGTTTGGGGTTTGAGTTTTGGGGTTTGGGGTTGAGGTTTGGGGTTTGAGGTTTGGGGTTCACGGTTTGTGGTTTGGGGTTCGGGTTCGGTGTTTGAGGTTTGGAGTTTGGGGTTCGAGGTTTGAGGTTTGGGGTTCGAGGTTTGAGGTTTGGGGTTGAGGTTTGGGGTTTGAGGTTTAGGGTTTGGGGTTCGAGTTTTGGGGTTTGGGGTTGAGGTTTGGGGTTGAGGTTTGGGGTTGAGGTTTAGGGTTGAGGTTTGGGGTTGAGGTTTGGGGTTTGAGGTTAGGGATTTGGGGGTCGAAATTTAAGGTTTGGTGTTCGAGGTTTGAGAATTGGGGTTGAGGGTTTGAGGTTGGAGGTTTAAGGTTTGGGGGTTGAGGTTCGATGTTTGAGGTTTGGAGTTTGGGGTACGAGGTTTGAAGCTTGGGGTTGAGGTTTGTGGTTTGAGTTTGGGGATTGGGGTTCGGGGTTTTAGGTTTGGGGTTTGTGGTGTTTGGATTGGGTAAAATGTTTCTTTCGTTCGAAACGGCGAATTATGAGATTCAAATTGCTGTTTTAAACTTGTAAAAACATAAAAATCGCTGTTTACAACTCATCAAACTGATAAATTCATGATTGTTTTGTTGGAAACTGCGGATTTCTGTGAAATCACGATAAAACGCTGTTTTCAACTATTTAAACTGATAAATTCATATTTCTTTCGTGAGAAACGGCGATTTAAGAGAAATGACGATAAAATTGCTGTTTTAAACTTGCAAAAACATAGAAAAACTCTGTTTTCAACTATTCAAACTGATAAAGGCATATTTCTTTCCTTCGAATCGGTGGATTTTTGTGAAATCACGATAAAACTGCTGTTTTAAACTTGCAAAAACATAGAAAAACGCTGTTTTCAACTATTCAAACTGATAAATTGATGTTTCTTTCGTGCGAAACGGCGATTTATGAGAAATGACGATAAAATTACTGTTTTAAACTTGCAAAAACATAGAAAAACGCTGTTGTCAAATATTCAAACTGATAAATTCATGTTTCTTTTGTTCGAAACGGTGGATTTTTGTGAAACCACAATAAAACTGCTGTTTTAAACTAGCAAAACCAAGAAAACGCTGTTTTCAACAATCTAAACTGACGTATTTAAAATGCTGTTTTAAACTTGCAAAAACATAGAAAACGCAGTTTTGAACTATCCAAACTGACAAATTTATGTTTCTTCCGTGCAAACCGGCGATTTATGAGAAATGACGATAAAATTGCTGTTTTAAACTTGAAAAAACATAGAAAAACGCTGTTTTCAACTAGTCAAACTGATAAATTCATGTTTCTTCCTTTGAAACGGTGGATTTTTGTGAAATCACGATAAAACTGCTGTTTTAAACTAGCAAAACCAAGAAAACGCTGTTTTCAACAATCTAAACTGACGTATTTAAATGCTGTTTTAAACTTGCAAAAACATAGAAAACGCTGTTTTGAACTATCCAAACTGACAAATTCATGTTTCTTTCGTGCGAAACGGCGATTTATGAGAAATGACGATAAGATTGCTGTTTTAAACCTGCAAAAACATAGAAAAACGCTGTTTTCAACTATTCATGCTGATAAATTCATGTTTCTTCCGTGCGAAACGGCAATTTATGAGAAATGACGATAAAATTGCTGTTTTAAACATGCAAAAACATAGAAAAACGCTGTTTTCAACTATTCAAACTGAAAAATTCATGTTTCTTCCGTGCGAAACGGCGATTTGTGAGAAATGACGATAAAATTGCTGTTTTAAATTTGCAAAAACATAGAATAACGCTGTTTTCAAATATTCAAACTGATAAATTTATGTTTCTTTCGTTTGAAACGGTGGATTTTTGTGAAATCACGATAAAACTGCTGTTTTAACTAGCAAAACCAAGAAAACGCTGTTTACAACAATCTAAACTGACGTATTTAAAATGCTGTTTTAAACTTGCAAAAATATTTAAAACGCTGTTTTCAACTATTCAAACTGACAAATTCATGTTTCTTTCGTGCGAAACGGCGATTTATGAGAAATGACAATAAAATTGCTGTTTTAAACTTGCAAAAACATAGAAAAACGCTGTTTTGAACTATCCAAACTGACAAATTCATGTTTCTTTCGTGCGAAACGGCGATTTATGAGAAATGACGATAAGATTGCTGTTTTAAACTTGCAAAAACATAGAAAAACGCTGTTTTAAACTATTCAAACTGATAAATTCATGTTTCTTCCGTGCGAAACGGCGATTTATGAGAAATGACGATAAAATTGCTGTTTTAAACTTGCAAAAACATAAAAAAAACGTTTTCAACTATTCAAACTGATAAATTCATGTTTCTTTTGTTCAAAACGGTGGATTTTTGTGAAATCACGATAAAACTGCTGTTTTAAACTAGCAAAACCAAGAAAACGCTGTTTTCAACAATCTAAAATGACCTATTTAAATGCTGTTTTAAACTTGCAAAAACATAGAAAACGCTGTTTTGAACTATCCAAACTGACAAATTCATGTTTCTTTCGTGCGAAACGGCGATTTATGAGAAATGACGATAAGATTGCTGTTTTAAACTTGCAAAAACATAGAAAAACGCTGTTTTAAACTATTCAAACTGATAAATTCATGTTTCTTCCGTGCGAAACGGCGATTTATGAGAAATGACGATAAAATTGCTGTTTTAAACTTGCAAAAACATAAAAAAAAACGCTGTTTTCAACTATTCAAACTGATAAATTCATGTTTCTTCCGTGCGAAACGGCGATTTATGAGAAATGACGATATAATTGCTGTATTAAACTTGCAAAAACATAGAAAAACGCTGTTTTCAACTATTCAAACTGACAAATTCATGTTTCTTCCGTGCGAAAGGGCGATTTATGAGAAATGACGATAAAATTTAACTTGCAAAAACATAGAAAAACGCTGTTTTGAACTTATCCAAACTGACAAATTTATGTTTCTTCCGTGCAAACCGTCGATTTATGAGAAATGACGATAAAATTGCTGTTTTAAACTTGCAAAAACATAGAAAAACGCTTTTTTCAACTATTCTAACTGATAAATTCATGTTTCTTCCGTGCGAAACGGCAATTTATGAGAAATGACGATAAAATTGCTGTTTTAAACTTGCAAAAACATAGAAAAACGCTGTTTTCAACTATTCAAACTGAAAAATTCATGTTTCTTTCGTGCGAAACGGCGATTTATGAGAAATGACGATAAAATTGCTGTTTTAAACTTGAAAAAACATAGAAAAACGCTGTTTTCAACTATTCAAACTGATAAATTCATGTTTCTTTCTTTTGAAACGGTGGATTTTTGTGAAATCACGATAAAACTGCTGTTTTAAACTAGCAAAACCAAGAAAACCTGTTTTCAACAATCTAAACTGACGTATTTAAATGCTGTTTTAAACATGCAAAAACATATAAAACGCTGTTTTGAACTATCCAAACTGACAAATTCATGTTTCTTTCGTGCGAAACGGCGATTTATGGGAAATGACGATAAGATTGCTGTTTTAAACTTAAAAAAACATAGAAAAACGCTGTTTTAAACTATTCAAACTGATAAATTCATGTTTCTTCCGTGCAAACCGGCGATTTATGAGAAATGACGATAAAATTGCTGTTTTAAACTTGCAAAAACATAGAAAAACGCTGTTTTCAACTATTCAAACTGATAAATTCATGTTTCTTTCGTTCGAAACGGTGGATTTTTGTGAAATCACGATAAAACTGCTGTTTTAACTAGCAAAACCAAGAAAACGCTGTTTTCAACAATCTAAACTGACGTATTTAAATGCTGTTTTAAACTTGCAAAAACATAGAAAACGCTCGTTTGAACTATGATGATAAATTCATGTTTCTTTTGTGCGAAACAGCGAATTTTTGTGAAATAACGATAAAACTGCTGTATTAAACTTGCAAAAAAAAGGTTTGAGGTTTGGGGTTGGGGTTCGAAGTATGAGGTTTGGGGTTCGAGGTTTGAGGTTTGGGGTTGAGGATTGGGGTTTAAGGTTTGGGGTTTGAGTTTTGGGGTTTGGGGTTGAGGTTTGGGGTTTGAGGTTTGGGGTTAACGGTTTGTGTTTTGGGGTTCGGGTTCGGTGTTTGAGGTTTGAAGTTTGGGGTTCGAGGTTTGAGGTTTGGGGTTCGAGGTTTGAGGTTTGGGGTTGAGGTTTGGGGTTTGAGGTTTAGGGTTTGGGGTTCGAGTTTTGGGGTTTGGGGTTGAGGTTTGGGGTTGAGGTTTGGGGTTGAGGTTTGGGGTTTGAGTTTAGGGATTTGGGGGTCGAAGTTTAAGGTTTGGTGTTCGAGGTTTGAGGTTTGGGGTTGAGGGTTTGAGGTTGGAGGTTTGAGGTTTGGGGGTTGAGGGTTGATGTTTGAGGTTTGGTGTTTGGGGTACGAGGTTTGAAGCTTGGGGTTGAGGTTTGTGGTTTGAGTTTGGGGATTGGGGTTCGGGGTTTTAGGTTTGGGGTTTGTGGTGTTTGGATTGGGTAAAATGTTTCTTTCGCTCGAAACGGCGAATTATGAGATTCAAATTGCTGTTTTAAACTTGTAAAAACATAAAAATCGCTGTTTACAACTAATCAAACTGATAAATTCATGTTTGTTTTGCTGGAAACTGCGGATTTCTGTGAAATCACGATAAAACGCTGTTTTCAACTATTTAAACTGATAAATTCATATTTCTTTCGTAAAAAACGGCGATTTAAGAGAAATGACGATAAAATTGCTGTTTTAAACTTGCAAAAACATAGAAAAACTCTGTTTTCAACTATTCAAACTGATAAAGTCATGTTTCTTTCCTTCGAAACGATGGATTTTTGTGAAATCACGAAAAAACTGCTGTTTTAAACTTGCAAAACCATAGAAAAACGCTGTTTTCAACTATTCAAAGTGATAAATTGATGTTTCTTATGTGCGAAATGGCGATTTTTGAGAAATGACGATAAAATTGCAGTTTTAAATTTGCAAAAACATAGAAAACGCAGTTTTGAACTATCCAAACTGACAAATTTATGTTTCTTCCGTGCAAACCGGCGATTTATGAGAAATGACGATAAAATTGCTGTTTTAAACTTGAAAAAACATAGAATAACGCTGTTTTCAACTAGTCAAACTGATAAATTCATGTTTCTTTCTTTCGAAACGGTGGATTTTTGTGAAATCACGATAAAACTGCTGTTTTAAACTAGCAAAACCAAGAAAACGCTGTTTTCAACAATCTAAACTGACGTATTCAAATGCTGTTTTAAACTTGCAAAAACAGAAAACGCTGTTTTGAACTATCCAAACTGATAAATTCATGTTTCTTTCGTGCGAAACGGCGATTTATGAGAAATGACGATAAGATTGCTGTTTTAAACCTGCAAAAACATAGAAAAACGCTGTTTTCAACCATTCATGCTGATAAATTCATGTTTCTTCCGTGCGAAACGGCAATTTATGAGAAATGACGATAAAATTGCTGTTTTAAACTTGCAAAAACATAGAAAAACGCTGTTTTCAACTATTCAAACTGAAAAATTCATGTTTCTTCCGTGCGAAACGGCGATTTATGAGAAATGACGATAAAATTGCTGTTTTAAATTTGCAAAAACATAGAATAACGCTGTTTTCAACTATTCAAACTGATAAATTTATGTTTCTTTCGTTTGAAACGGTGGATTTTTGTGAAATCACGATAAAACTGCTGTTTTAACTAGCAAAACCAAGAAAACGCTGTTTACAACAATCTAAACTGACGTATTTAAAATGCTGTTTTAAACTTGCAAAAACATATAAAACGCTGTTTTCAACTATTCAAACTGACAAATTCATGTTTCTTTCGTGCGAAACGGCGATTTATGAGAAATGACAATAAAATTGCTGTTTTAAACTTGCAAAAACATAGAAAAACGCTGTTTTTAACTATTCAAACTGATAAATTCATGTTTCTTTCGTGCAAAACGGCGATTTATGAGAAATGACGATAAAATTACTGTTGTAAACTTGCAAAAACATAGAAAAACGCTGTTGTCAACTATTCAAACTGATAAATTAATGTTTCTTTTGTTCAAAACGGTGGATTTTTGTGAAATCACGATAAAACTGCTGTTTTAAACTAGCAAAACCAAGAAAACGCTGTTTTCAACAATCTAAACTGACCTATTTAAATGCTGTTTTAAACTTGCAAAAACATAGAAAACGCTGTTTTGAACTATCCAAACTGACAAATTCATGTTTCTTTTGTGCGAAACGGCGATTTATGAGAAATGACCATAAGATTGCTGTTTTAAACTTGCAAAAACATAGAAAAACGCTGTTTTAAACTATTCAAACTGATAAATTCATGTTTCTTCCGTGCGAAACGGCGATTTATGAGAAATGACGGTAAAATTGCTGTTTTAAACTTGCAAAAACATAAAAAAACGCTGTTTTCAACTATTCAAACTGATAAATTCATGTTTCTTCCGTGCGAAACGGCGATTTATGAGAAATGACGATAAAATTGCTGTATTAAACTTGCAAAAACATAGAAAAACGCTGTTTTCAACTATTCAAACTGACAAATTCATGTTTCTTCCGTGCAAAAGGGCGATTTATGAGAAATGACGATAAAATTTAACTTGCAAAAACATAGAAAAACGCTGTTTTGAACTTATCCAAACTGACAAATTTATGTTTCTTCCGTGCAAACCGTCGATTTATGAGAAATGACGATAAAATTGCTGTTTTAAACTTGCAAAAACATAGAAAAACGCTTTTTTCAACTATTCTAACTGATAAATTCATGTTTCTTCCGTGCGAAACGGCAATTTATGAGAAATGACGATAAAATTGCTGTTTTAAACTTGCAAAAACATAGAAAAACGCTGTTTTCAACTATTCAAACTGAAAAATTCATGTTTCTTCCGTGCGAAACGGCGATTTATGAGAAATGACGATAAAATTGTTGTTTTAAACTTGAAAAAACATAGAAAAACGCTGTTTTCAACTAGTCAAACTGATAAATTCATGTTTCTTTCTTTCGAAACGGTGGATTTTTGTGAAATCACGATAAAACTGCTGTTTTAAACTAGCAAAACCAAGAAAACGCTGTTTTCAACAATCTAAACTGACGTATTTAAATGCTGTTTTAAACTTGCAAAAACAGAAAACGCTGTTTTGAACTATCCAAACTGACAAATTCATGTTTCTTTCGTGCGAAACGGCGATTTATGAGAAATGACGATAAGATTGCTGTTTTAAACCTGCAAAAACATAGAAAAACGCTGTTTTCAACTATTCATGCTGATAAATTCATGTTTCTTCCGTGCGAAACGGCAATTTATGAGAAATGACGATAAAATTGCTGTTTTAAACTTGCAAAAACATAGAAAAACGCTGTTTTCAACTATTCAAACTGAAAAATTCATGTTTCTTCCGTGCGAAACGGCGATTTATGAAAAATGACGATAAAATTGCTGTTTTAAATTTGCAAAAACATAGAATAACGCTGTTTTCAACTATTCAAACTG
Organism: Poecilus cupreus; assembly: GCA_963942605.1. Lineage (NCBI taxonomy): Eukaryota > Metazoa > Arthropoda > Insecta > Coleoptera > Carabidae > Poecilus > Poecilus cupreus. The sequence goes on from CAWWDY010000477.1 coordinate 293,003, forward strand.
ATAAATTTATGTTTCTTTCGTTTCAAACGGTGGATTTTTGTGAAATCACGATAAAACTGCTGTTTTAACTAGCAAAACCAAGAAAACGCTGTTTACAACAATCTAAACTGACGTATTTAAAATGCTGTTTTAAACTTGCAAAAACATATAAAACGCTGTTTTCAACTATTCAAACTGACAAATTCATGTTTCTTTCGTGCGAAACGGCGATTTATGAGAAATGACAATAAAATTGCTGTTTTAAACTTGCAAAAACATAGAAAAACGCTGTTTTCAACTATTCAAACTGATAAATTGATGTTTCTTATGTGCGAAATGGCGATTTTTGAGAAATGACGATAAAATTGCAGTTTTAAATTTGCAAAAACATAGAAAAACGCTGTTTTTAACTATTCAAACTTATAAATTCATGTTTCTTTCGTGCGAAACGGCGATTTATGAGAAATGACGATAAAATTACTGTTTTAAACTTGCAAAAACATAGAAAAACGCTGTTGTCAAATATTCAAACTGATAAATTCATGTTTCTTTTGTTCGAAACGGTGGATTTTTGTGAAACCACGATAAAACTGCTGTTTTAAACTAGCAAAACCAAGAAAACGCTGTTTTCAACAATCTAAACTGACGTATTTAAAATGCTGTTTTAAACTTGCAAAAACATAGAAAACGCAGTATTGAACTATCCAAATTGACAAATTTATGTTTCTTCCGTGCAAATCGGCGATTTATGAGAAATGACGATAAAATTGCTGTTTTAAACTTGAAAAAACATAGAAAAACGCTGTTTTCAACTAGTCAAACTGATAAATTCATGTTTCTTTCTTTCGAAACGGTGGATTTTTGTGAAATCACGATAAAACTGCTGTTTTAAACTAGCAAAACCAAGAAAACGCTGTTTTCAACAATCTAAACTGACGTATTTAAATGCTGTTTTAAACTTGCAAAAACATAGAAAACGCTGTTTTGAACTATCCAAACTGACAAATTCATGTTTCTTTCGTGCGAAACGGCGATTTATGAGAAATGACGATAAGATTGCTGTTTTAAACCTGCAAAAACATAGAAAAACGCTGTTTTCAACTATTCATGCTGATAAATTCATGTTTCTTCCGTGCGAAACGGCAATTTATGAGAAATGACGATAAAATTGCTGTTTTAAACTTGCAAAAACATAGAAAAACGCTGTTTTCAACTATTCAAACTGAAAAATTCATGTTTCTTCCGTGCGAAACGGCGATTTATGAGAAATGACGATAAAATTGCTGTTTTAAATTTGCAAAAACATAGAATAACGCTGTTTTCAACTATTCAAACTGATAAATTTATGTTTCTTTCGTTTGAAACGGTGGATTTTTGTGAAATCACGATAAAACTGCTGTTTTAACTAGCAAAACTAAGAAAACGCTGTTTACAACAATCTAAACTGACGTATTTAAAATGCTGTTTTAAACTTGCAAAAACATATAAAACGCTGTTTTCAACTATTCAAACTGACAAATTCATGTTTCTTTCGTGCGAAAGGGCGATTTATGAGAAATGACAATAAAATTGCTGTTTTAAACTTGCAAAAACATAGAAAAACGCTGTTTTTAACTATTCAAACTGATAAATTCATGTTTCTTTCGTGCGAAACGGCGATTTATGAGAAATGACGATAAAATTACTGTTGTAAACTTGCAAAAACATAGAAAAACGCTGTTTTCAACTATTCAAACTGATAAATTCATGTTTCTTCCGTGCGAAACGGCGATTTATGAGAAATGACAATAAAATTGCTGTATTAAACTTGCAAAAACATAGAAAAACGCTGTTTTTAACTATTCAAACTGATAAATTCATGTTTCTTTCGTGCGAAACGGCGATTTATGAGAAATGACGATAAAATTACTGTTGTAAACTTGCAAAAACATATAAAACGCTGTTTTCAACTATTCAAACTGACAAATTCATGTTTCTTTCGTGCGAAACGGCGATTTATGAGAAATGACAATAAAATTGCTGTTTTAAACTTGCAAAAACATAGAAAAACGCTGTTTTTAACTATTCAAACTGATAAATTCATGTTTCTTTCGTGCGAAACGGCGATTTATGAGAAATGACGATAAAATTTAACTTGCAAAAATATAGAAAAACGCTGTTTTGAACTTATCCAAACTGACAAATTTATGTTTCTTCCGTGCAAACCGTCGATTTATGAGAAATGACGATAAAATTGCTGTTTTAAACTTGCAAAAACATAGAAAAACGCTGTTTTCAACTATTCAAACTGAAAAATTCATGTTTCTTCCGTGCGAAACGGCGATTTATGAGAAATGACGATAAAATTGCTGTTTTAAACTTGAAAAAACATAGAAAAACGCTGTTTTCAACTATTCAAACTGATAAATTCATGTTTCTTTCTTTTGAAACGGTGGATTTTTGTGAAATCACGATAAAACTGCTGTTTTAAACTAGCAAAACCAAGAAAATCTGTTTTCAACAATCTAAACTGACGTATTTAAATGCTGTTTTAAACATGCAAAAACATAGAAAACGCTGTTAAGAACTATCTAAACTGACAAATTCATGTTTCTTTCGTGCGAAACGGCGATTTATGGGAAATGACGATAAGATTGCTGTTTTAAACTTAAAAAAACATAGAAAAACGCTGTTTTAAACTATTCAAACTGATAAATTCATGTTTCTTCCGTGCAAACCGGCGATTTATGAGAAATGACGATAAAATTGCTGTTTTAAACTTGCAAAAACATAGAAAAACGCTGTTTTCAACTATTCAAACTGATAAATTCATGTTTCTTTCGTTCGAAACGGTGGATTTTTGTGAAATCACGATAAAACTGCTGTTTTAACTAGCAAAACCAAGAAAACGCTGTTTTCAACAATCTAAACTGACGTATTTAAATGCTGTTTTAAACTTGCAAAAACATAGAAAACGCTCGTTTGAACTATGATGAAAAATTCATGTTTCTTTTGTGCGAAAAGCGAATTTTTGTGAAATAACGATAAAACTGCTGTATTAAACTTGCAAAAAAAAGGTTTGAGGTTTGGGGTTGGGGTTCGAAGTATGAGGTTTGGGGTTCGAGGTTTGAGGTTTGGGGTTGAAGATTGGGGTTTAAGGTTTGGGGTTTGAGTTTTGGGGTTTGGGGTTGAGGTTTGGGGTTTGAGGTTTGGGGTTCACGGTTTGTGGTTTGGGGTTCGGGTTCGGTGTTTGAGGTTTGGAGTTTGGGGTTCGAGGTTTGAGGTTTGGGGTTCGAGGTTTGAGGTTTGGGGTTGAGGTTTGGGGTTTGAGGTTTAGGGTTTGGGGTTCTTGTTTTAGGGTTTGGGGTTGAGGTTTGGGGTTGAGGTTTAGGGTTGAGGTTTGGGGTTGAGGTTTGGGGTTTGAGTTTAGGGATTTGGGGGTCGAAGTTTAAGGTTTGGTGTTCGAGGTTTGAGGTTTGGGGTTGAGGGTTTGAGGTTGGAGGTTTGAGGTTTGGGGGTTGAGGTTCGATGTTTGAGGTTTGGAGTTTGGGGTACGAGGTTTGAAGCTTGGGGTTGAGGTTTGTGGTTTGAGTTTGGGGATTGGGGTTCGGGGTTTTAGGTTTGGGAATTGTGGTGTTTGGATTGGGTAAAATGTTTCTTTCGTTCGAAACGGCGAATTATGAGATTCAAATTGCTGTTTTAAACTTGTAAAAACATAAAAATCGCTGTTTACAACTAATCAAACTGATAAATTCATGTTTGTTTTGTTGGAAACTGCGGATTTCTGTGAAATCTCGATAAAACGCTGTTTTCAACTATTTAAACTGATAAATACATATTTCTTTCGTGAGAAACGGCGATTTAAGAGAAATGACGATAAAATTGCTGTTTTAAACTTGCAAAAACATAGAAAAACTCTGTTTTCAACTATTCAAACTGATAAAGTCATGTTTCTTTCCTTCGAAACGGTGGATTTTTGTGAAATCACGAAAAAACTGCTGTTTTAAACTTGCAAAAACATAGAAAAACGCTGTTTTCAACTATTCAAACTGATAAATTGATGTTTCTTATGTGCGAAATGGCGATTTTTGAGAAATGACGATAAAATTGCAGTTTTAAATTTGCAAAAACATAGAAAAACGCTGTTTTTAACTATTCAAACTGATAAATTCATGTTTCTTTCGTGCGAAACGGCGATTTATGAGAAATGACGATAAAATTACTGTTTTAAACTTGCAAAAACATAGAAAAACGCTGTTGTCAAATATTCAAACTGATAAATTCATGTTTCTTTTGTTCGAAACGGTGGATTTTTGTGAAACCACGATAAAACTGCTGTTTTAAACTAGCAAAACCAAGAAAACGCTGTTTTCAACAATCTAAACTGACGTATTTAAATGCTGTTTTAAACTTGCAAAAACATAGAAAACGCTGTTTTGAACTATCCAAACTGACAAATTCATGTTTCTTTCGTGCGAAACGGCGATTTATGAGAAATGACGATAAGATTGCTGTTTTAAACCTGCAAAAACATAGAAAAACGCTGTTTTCAACTATTCATGCTGATAAATTCATGTTTCTTCCGTGCGAAACGGCAATTTATGAGAAATGACGATAAAATTGCTGTTTTAAACATGCAAAAACATAGAAAAACGCTGTTTTCAACTATTCAAACTGAAAAATTCATGTTACTTCCGTGCGAAACGCCGATTTGTGAGAAATGACGATAAAATTGCTGTTTTAAATTTGCAAAAACATAGAATAACGCTGTTTTCAACTATTCAAACTGATAAATTTATGTTTCTTTCGTTTGAAACGGTGGATTTTTGTGAAATCACGATAAAACTGCTGTTTTAACTAGCAAAACCAAGAAAACGCTGTTTACAGCAATCTAAACTGACGTATTTAAAATGCTGTTTTAAACTTGCAAAAACATTTAAAACGCTGTTTTCAACTATTCAAACTGACAAATTCATGTTTCTTTCGTGCGAAACGGCGATTTATGAGAAATGACAATAAAATTGCTGTTTTAAACTTGCAAAAACATAGAAAAACGCTGTTTTGAACTATCCAAACTGACAAATTCATGTTTCTTTCGTGCGAAACGGCGATTTATGAGAAATGACGATAAGATTGCTGTTTTAAACTTGCAAAAACATAGAAAAACGCTGTTTTAAACTATTCAAACTGATAAATTCATGTTTCTTCCGTGCGAAACGGCGATTTATGAGAAATGACGATAAAATTGCTGTTTTAAACTTGCAAAAACATAAAAAAAACGTTTTCAACTATTCAAACTGAAAAATTCATGTTTCTTTTGTTCAAAACGGTGGATTTTTGTGAAATCACGATAAAACTGCTGTTTTAAACTAGCAAAACCAAGAAAACGCTGTTTTCAACAATCTAAACTGACCTATTTAAATGCTGTTTTAAACTTGCAAAAACATAGAAAACGCTGTTTTGAACTATCCAAACTGACAAATTCATGTTTCTTTCGTGCGAAACGGCGATTTATGAGAAATGACGATAAGATTGCTGTTTTAAACTTGCAAAAACATAGAAAAACGCTGTTTTAAACTATTCAAACTGATAAATTCATGTTTCTTCCGTGCGAAACGGCGATTTATGAGAAATGACGATAAAATTGCTGTTTTAAACTTGCAAAAACATAAAAAAAACGCTGTTTTCAACTATTCAAACTGATAAATTCATGTTTCTTCCGTGCGAAACGGCGATCTATGAGAAATGACGATAAAATTGCTGTATTAAACTTGCAAAAACATAGAAAAACGCTGTTTTCAACTATTCAAACTGACAAATTCATGTTTCTTCCGTGCGAAAGGGCGATTTATGAGAAATGACGATAAAATTTAACTTGCAAAAACATAGAAAAACGCTGTTTTGAACTTATCCAAACTGACAAATTTATGTTTCTTCCGTGTAAACCGTCGATTTATGAGAAATGACGATAAAATTGCTGTTTTAAACTTGCAAAAACATAGAAAAACGCTTTTTTCAACTATTCTAACTGATAAATTCATGTTTCTTCCGTGCGAAACGGCAATTTATGAGAAATGACGATAAAATTGCTGTTTTAAACTTGCAAAAACATAGAAAAACGCTGTTTTGAACTATCCAAACTGACAAATTCATGTTTCTTTCGTGCGAAACGGCGATTTATGAGAAATGACGATAAGATTGCTGTTTTAAACTTGCAAAAACATAGAAAAACGCTGTTTTAAACTATTCAAACTGATAAATTCATGTTTCTTCCGTGCGAAACGGCGATTTATGAGAAATGACGATAAAATTGCTGTTTTAAACTTGCAAAAACATAAAAAAAACGCTGTTTTCAACTATTCAAACTGATAAATTCATGTTTCTTCCGTGCGAAACGGCGATCTATGAGAAATGACGATAAAATTGCTGTATTAAACTTGCAAAAACATAGAAAAACGCTGTTTTCAACTATTCAAACTGACAAATTCATGTTTCTTCCGTGCGAAAGGGCGATTTATGAGAAATGACGATAAAATTTAACTTGCAAAAACATAGAAAAACGCTGTTTTGAACTTATCCAAACTGACAAATTTATGTTTCTTCCGTGTAAACCGTCGATTTATGAGAAATGACGATAAAATTGCTGTTTTAAACTTGCAAAAACATAGAAAAACGCTTTTTTCAACTATTCTAACTGATAAATTCATGTTTCTTCCGTGCGAAACGGCAATTTATGAGAAATGACGATAAAATTGCTGTTTTAAACTTGCAAAAACATAGAAAAACGCTGTTTTCAACTATTCAAACTGAAAAATTCATGTTTCTTCCGTGCGAAACGGCGATTTATGAGAAATGACGATAAAATTGCTGTTTTAAACTTGAAAAAACATAGAAAAACGCTGTTTTCAACTATTCAAACTGATAAATTCATGTTTCTTTCTTTGAAACGGTGGATTTTTGTGAAATCACGATAAAACTGCTGTTTTAAACTAGCAAAACCAAGAAAACCTGTTTTCAACAATCTAAACTGACGTATTTAAATGCTGTTTTAAACATGCAAAAACATAGAAAACGCTGTTTTGAACTATCCAAACTGACAAATTCATGTTTCTTTCGTGCGAAACGGCGATTTATGGGAAATGACGATAAGATTGCTGTTTTAAACTTAAAAAAACATAGAAAAACGCTGTTTTAAACTATTCAAACTGATAAATTCATGTTTCTTCCGTGCAAACCGGCGATTTATGAGAAATGACGATAAAATTGCTGTTTTAAACTTGCAAAAACATAGAAAAACGCTGTTTTCAACTATTCAAACTGATAAATTCATGTTTCTTTCGTTCGAAACGGTGGATTTTTGTGAAATCACGATAAAACTGCTGTTTTAACTAGCAAAACCAAGAAAACGCTGTTTTCAACAATCTAAACTGACGTATTTAAATGCTGTTTTAAAGTTGCAAAAACATAGAAAACGCTCGTTTGAACTATGATGATAAATTCATGTTTCTTTTGTGCGAAACAGCGAATTTTTGTGAAATAACGATAAAACTGCTGTATTAAACTTGCAAAAAAAAGGTTTGAGGTTTGGGGTTGGGGTTCGAAGTATGAGGTTTGGGGTTCGAGGTTTGAGGTTTGGGGTTGAGGATTGGGGTTTAAGGTTTGGGGTTTGAGTTTTGGGGTTTGGGGTTGGGGTTCGAGGTTTGAGGTTTGGGGTTCGAGGTTTGAGGTTTGGGGTTGAGGTTTGGGGTTTGAGGTTTAGGGTTTGGGGTTCGAGTTTTGGGGTTTGGGGTTGAGGTTTGGGGTTGAGGTTTGGGGTTTGAGTTTAGGGATTTGGGGGTCGAAGTTTAAGGTTTGGTGTTCGAGGTTTGAGGTTTGGGGTTGAGGGTTTGAGGTTGGAGGTTTGAGGTTTGGGGGTTGAGGGTTTATGTTTGAGGTTTGGTGTTTGGGGTACGAGGTTTGAAGCTTGGGGTTGAGGTTTGTGGTTTGAGTTTAGGGATTGGGGTTCGGGGTTTTAGGTTTGGGAATTGTGGTGTTTGGATTGGGTAAAATGTTTCTTTCGTTCGAAACGGCGAATTATGAGATTCAAATTGCTGTTTTAAACCTGCAAAAACATAGAAAAACGCTGTTTTCAACTATTCATGCTGATAAATTCATGTTTCTTCCGTGCGAAACGGCAATTTATGAGAAATGACGATAAAATTGCTGTTTTAAACTTGCAAAAACATAGAAAAACGCTGTTTTCAACTATTCAAACTGAAAAATTCATGTTTCTTCCGTGCGAAACGGCGATTTATGAGAAATGACGATAAAATTGCTGTTTTAAATTTGCAAAAACATAGAATAACGCTGTTTTCAACTATTCAAACTGATAAATTTGTGTTTCTTTCGTTTGAAACGGTGGATTTTTGTGAAATCACGATAAAACTGCTGTTTTAACTAGCAAAACCAAGAAAACGCTGTTTACAACAATCTAAACTGACGTATTTAAAATGCTGTTTTAAACTTGCAAAAACATATAAAACGCTGTTTTCAACTATTCAAACTGACAAATTCATGTTTCTTTCGTGCGAAACGGCGATTTATGAGAAATGACAATAAAATTGCTGTTTTAAACTTGCAAAAACATAGAAAAACGCTGTTTTTAACTATTCAAACTGATAAATTCATGTTTCTTTCGTGCGAAACGGCGATTTATGAGAAATGACGATAAAATTACTGTTGTAAACTTGCAAAAACATAGAAAAACGCTGTTGTCAACTATTCAAACTGATAAATTAATGTTTCTTTTGTTCAAAACGGTGGATTTTTGTGAAATCACGATAAAACTGCTGTTTTAAACTAGCAAAACCAAGAAAACGCTATTTTCAACAATCTAAACTGACCTATTTAAATGCTGTTTTAAACTTGCAAAAACATAGAAAACGCTGTTTTGAACTATCCAAACTGACAAATTCATGTTTCTTTTGTGCGAAACGGCGATTTATGAGAAATGACCATAAGATTGCTGTTTTAAACTTGCAAAAACATAGAAAAACGCTGTTTTAAACTATTCAAACTGATAAATTCATGTTTCTTCCGTGCGAAACGGCGATTTATGAGAAATGACGATAAAATTGCTGTTTTAAACTTGCAAAAACATAAAAAAACGCTGTTTTCAACTATTCAAACTGATAAATTCATGTTTCTTCCGTGCGAAACGGCGATTTATGAGAAATGACGATAAAATTGCTGTATTAAACTTGCAAAAACATAGAAAAACGCTGTTTTCAACTATTCAAACTGACAAATTCATGTTTCTTCCGTGCAAAAGGGCGATTTATGAGAAATGACGATAAAATTTAACTTGCAAAAACATAGAAAAACGCTGTTTTGAACTTATCCAAACTGACAAATTTATGTTTCTTCCGTGCAAACCGTCGATTTATGAGAAATGACGATAAAATTGCTGTTTTAAACTTGCAAAAACATAGAAAAACGCTTTTTTCAACTATTCTAACTGATAAATTCATGTTTCTTTCGTGCGAAACGGCAATTTATGAGAAATGACGATAAAATTGCTGTTTTAAACTTGCAAAAACATAGAAAAACGCTGTTTTCAACTATTCAAACTGAAAAATTCATGTTTCTTCCGTGCGAAACGGCGATTTATGAGAAATGACGATAAAATTGTTGTTTTAAACTTGAAAAAACATAGAAAAACGCTGTTTTCAACTAGTCAAACTGATAAATTCATGTTTCTTTCTTTCGAAACGGTGGATTTTTGTGAAATCACGATAAAACTGCTGTTTTAAACTAGCAAAACCAAGAAAACGCTGTTTTCAACAATCTAAACTGACCTATTTAAATGCTGTTTTAAACTTGCAAAAACATAGAAAACGCTGTTTTGAACTATCCAAACTGACAAATTCATGTTTCTTTCGTGCGAAACGGCGATTTATGAGAAATGACGATAAGATTGCTGTTTTAAACTTGCAAAAACATAGAAAAACGCTGTTTTAAACTATTCAAACTGATAAATTCATGTTTCTTCCGTGCGAAACGGCGATTTATGAGAAATGACGATAAAATTGCTGTTTTAAACTTGCAAAAACATAAAAAAAAACGCTGTTTTCAACTATTCAAACTGATAAATTCATGTTTCTTCCGTGCGAAACGGCGATCTATGAGAAATGACGATAAAATTGCTGTATTAAACTTGCAAAAACATAGAAAAACGCTGTTTTCAACTATTCAAACTGACAAATTCATGTTTCTTCCGTGCGAAAGGGCGATTTATGAGAAATGACGATAAAATTTAACTTGCAAAAACATAGAAAAACGCTGTTTTGAACTTATCCAAACTGACAAATTTATGTTTCTTCCGTGCAAACCGTCGATTTATGAGAAATGACGATAAAATTGCTGTTTTAAACTTGCAAAAACATAGAAAAACTCTGTTTTCAACTATTCAAACTGAAAAATTCATGTTTCTTCCGTGCGAAACGGCGATTTATGAGAAATGACGATAAAATTGCTGTTTTAAACTTGAAAAAACATAGAAAAACGCTGTTTTCAACTATTCAAACTGATAAATTCATGTTTCTTTCTTTTGAAACGGTGGATTTTTGTGAAATCACGATAAAACTGCTGTTTTAAACTAGCAAAACCAAGAAAACCTGTTTTCAACAATCTAAACTGACGTATTTAAATGCTGTTTTAAACATGCAAAAACATAGAAAACGCTGTTTTGAACTATCCAAACTGACAAATTCATGTTTCTTTCGTGCGAAACGGCGATTTATGGGAAATGACGATAAGATTGCTGTTTTAAACTTAAAAAAACATAGAAAAACGCTGTTTTAAACTATTCAAACTGATAAATTCATGTTTCTTCCGTGCAAACCGGCGATTTATGAGAAATGACGATAAAATTGCTGTTTTAAACTTGCAAAAACATAGAAAAACGCTGTTTTCAACTATTCAAACTGATAAATTCATGTTTCTTTCGTTCGAAACGGTGGATTTTTGTGAAATCACGATAAAACTGCTGTTTTAACTAGCAAAACCAAGAAAACGCTGTTTTCAACAATCTAAACTGACGTATTTAAATGCTGTTTTAAAGTTGCAAAAACATAGAAAACGCTCGTTTGAACTATGATGATAAATTCATGTTTCTTTTGTGCGAAACAGCGAATTTTTGTGAAATAACGATAAAACTGCTGTATTAAACTTGCAAAAAAAAGGTTTGAGGTTTGGGGTTGGGGTTCGAAGTATGAGGTTTGGGGTTCGAGGTTTGAGGTTTGGGGTTGAGGATTGGGGTTTAAGGTTTGGGGTTTGAGTTTTGGGGTTTGGGGTTGGGGTTCGAGGTTTGAGGTTTGGGGTTCGAGGTTTGAGGTTTGGGGTTGAGGTTTGGGGTTTGAGGTTTAGGGTTTGGGGTTCGAGTTTTGGGGTTTGGGGTTGAGGTTTGGGGTTGAGGTTTGGGGTTTGAGTTTAGGGATTTGGGGGTCGAAGTTTAAGGTTTGGTGTTCGAGGTTTGAGGTTTGGGGTTGAGGGTTTGAGGTTGGAGGTTTGAGGTTTGGGGGTTGAGGGTTTATGTTTGAGGTTTGGTGTTTGGGGTACGAGGTTTGAAGCTTGGGGTTGAGGTTTGTGGTTTGAGTTTGGGGATTGGGGTTCGGGGTTTTAGGTTTGGGAATTGTGGTGTTTGGATTGGGTAAAATGTTTCTTTCGTTCGAAACGGCGAATTATGAGATTCAAATTGCTGTTTTAAACCTGCAAAAACATAGAAAAACGCTGTTTTCAACTATTCATGCTGATAAATTCATGTTTCTTCCGTGCGAAACGGCAATTTATGAGAAATGACGATAAAATTGCTGTTTTAAACTTGCAAAAACATAGAAAAACGCTGTTTTCAACTATTCAAACTGAAAAATTCATGTTTCTTCCGTGCGAAACGGCGATTTATGAGAAATGACGATAAAATTGCTGTTTTAAATTTGCAAAAACATAGAATAACGCTGTTTTCAACTATTCAAACTGATAAATTTATGTTTCTTTCGTTTGAAACGGTGGATTTTTGTGAAATCACGATAAAACTGCTGTTTTAACTAGCAAAACCAAGAAAACGCTGTTTACAACAATCTAAACTGACGTATTTAAAATGCTGTTTTAAACTTGCAAAAACATATAAAACGCTGTTTTCAACTATTCAAACTGACAAATTCATGTTTCTTTCGTGCGAAACGGCGATTTATGAGAAATGACAATAAAATTGCTGTTTTAAACTTGCAAAAACATAGAAAAACGCTGTTTTTAACTATTCAAACTGATAAATTCATGTTTCTTTCGTGCGAAACGGCGATTTATGAGAAATGACGATAAAATTACTGTTGTAAACTTGCAAAAACATAGAAAAACGCTGTTGTCAACTATTCAAACTGATAAATTAATGTTTCTTTTATTCAAAACGGTGGATTTTTGTGAAATCACGATAAAACTGCTGTTTTAAACTAGCAAAACCAAGAAAACGCTGTTTTCAACAATCTAAACTGACCTATTTAAATGCTGTTTTAAACTTGCAAAAACATAGAAAACGCTGTTTTGAACTATCCAAACTGACAAATTCATGTTTCTTTTGTGCGAAACGGCGATTTATGAGAAATGACCATAAGATTGCTGTTTTAAACTTGCAAAAACATAGAAAAACGCTGTTTTAAATTATTCAAACTGATAAATTCATGTTTCTTCCGTGCGAAACGGCGATTTATGAGAAATGACGATAAAATTGCTGTTTTAAACTTGCAAAAACATAAAAAAACGCTGTTTTCAACTATTCAAACTGATAAATTCATGTTTCTTCCGTGCGAAACGGCGATTTATGAGAAATGACGATAAAATTGCTGTATTAAACTTGCAAAAACATAGAAAAACGCTGTTTTCAACTATTCAAACTGACAAATTCATGTTTCTTCCGTGCAAAAGGGCGATTTATGAGAAATGACGATAAAATTTAACTTGCAAAAACATAGAAAAACGCTGTTTTGAACTTATCCAAACTGACAAATTTATGTTTCTTCCGTGCAAACCGTCGATTTATGAGAAATGACGATAAAATTGCTGTTTTAAACTTGCAAAAACATAGAAAAACGCTTTTTTCAACTATTCTAACTGATAAATTCATGTTTCTTTCGTGCGAAACGGCAATTTATGAGAAATGACGATAAAATTGCTGTTTTAAACTTGCAAAAACATAGAAAAACGCTGTTTTCAACTATTCAAACTGAAAAATTCATGTTTCTTCCGTGCGAAACGGCGATTTATGAGAAATGACGATAAAATTGTTGTTTTAAACTTGAAAAAACATAGAAAAACGCTGTTTTCAACTAGTCAAACTGATAAATTCATGTTTCTTTCTTTCGAAACGGTGGATTTTTGTGAAATCACGATAAAACTGCTGTTTTAAACTAGCAAAACCAAGAAAACGCTGTTTTCAACAATCTAAACTGACGTATTTAAATGCTGTTTTAAACTTGCAAAAACAGAAAACGCTGTTTTGAACTATCCAAACTGACAAATTCATGTTTCTTTCGTGCGAAACGGCGATTTATGAGAAATGACGATAAGATTGCTGTTTTAAACCTGCAAAAACATAGAAAAACGCTGTTTTCAACTATTCATGCTGATAAATTCATGTTTCTTCCGTGCGAAACGGCAATTTATGAGAAATGACGATAAAATTGCTGTTTTAAACTTGCAAAAACATAGAAAAACGCTGTTTTCAACTATTCAAACTGAAAAATTCATGTTTCTTCCGTGCGAAACGGCGATTTATGAAAAATGACGATAAAATTGCTGTTTTAAATTTGCAAAAACATAGAATAACGCTGTTTTCAACTATTCAAACTGATAAATTTATGTTTCTTTCGTTTCAAACGGTGGATTTTTGTGAAATCACGATAAAACTGCTGTTTTAACTAGCAAAACCAAGAAAACGCTGTTTACAACAATCTAAACTGACGTATTTAAAATGCTGTTTTAAACTTGCAAAAACATATAAAACGCTGTTTTCAACTATTCAAACTGACAAATTCATGTTTCTTTCGTGCGAAACGGCGATTTATGAGAAATGACAATAAAATTGCTGTTTTAAACTTGCAAAAAAATAGAAAAACGCTGTTTTTAACTATTCAAACTGATAAATTCATGTTTCTTTCGTGCGAAACGGCGATTTATGAGAAATGACGATAAAATTACTGTTGTAAACTTGCAAAAACATAGAAAAACGCTGTTGTCAACTATTCAAACTGATAAATTAATGTTTCTTTTGTTCAAAACGGTGGATTTTTGTGAAATCACGATAAAACTGCTGTTTTAAACTAGCAAAACCAAGAAAACGCTGTTTTCAACAATCTAAACTGACCTATTTAAATGCTGTTTTAAACTTGCAAAAACATAGAAAACGCTGTTTTGAACTATCCAAACTGACAAATTCATGTTTCTTTTGTGCGAAACGGCGATTTATGAGAAATGACCATAAGATTGCTGTTTTAAACTTGCAAAAACATAGAAAAACGCTGTTTTAAATTATTCAAACTGATAAATTCATGTTTCTTCCGTGCGAAACGGCGATTTATGAGAAATGACGATAAAATTGCTGTTTTAAACTTGCAAAAACATAAAAAAAACGCTGTTTTCAACTATTCAAACTGATAAATTCATGTTTCTTCCGTGCGAAACGGCGATTTATGAGAAATGACGATAAAATTGCTGTATTAAACTTGCAAAAACATAGAAAAACGCTGTTTTCAACTATTCAAACTGACAAATTCATGTTTCTTCCGTGCAAAAGGGCGATTTATGAGAAATGACGATAAAATTTAACTTGCAAAAACATAGAAAAACGCTGTTTTGAACTTATCCAAACTGACAAATTTATGTTTCTTCCGTGCAAACCGTCGATTTATGAGAAATGACGATAAAATTGCTGTTTTAAACTTGCAAAAACATAGAAAAACGCTTTTTTCAACTATTCTAACTGATAAATTCATGTTTCTTTCGTGCGAAACGGCAATTTATGAGAAATGACGATAAAATTGCTGTTTTAAACTTGCAAAAACATAGAAAAACGCTGTTTTCAACTATTCAAACTGAAAAATTCATGTTTCTTCCGTGCGAAACGGCGATTTATGAGAAATGACGATAAAATTGTTGTTTTAAACTTGAAAAAACATAGAAAAACGCTGTTTTCAACTAGTCAAACTGATAAATTCATGTTTCTTTCTTTCGAAACGGTGGATTTTTGTGAAATCACGATAAAACTGCTGTTTTAAACTAGCAAAACCAAGAAAACGCTGTTTTCAACAATCTAAACTGACGTATTTAAATGCTGTTTTAAACTTGCAAAAACAGAAAACGCTGTTTTGAACTATCCAAACTGACAAATTCATGTTTCTTTCGTGCGAAACGGCGATTTATGAGAAATGACGATAAGATTGCTGTTTTAAACCTGCAAAAACATAGAAAAACGCTGTTTTCAACTATTCATGCTGATAAATTCATGTTTCTTCCGTGCGAAACGGCAATTTATGAGAAATGACGATAAAATTGCTGTTTTAAACTTGCAAAAACATAGAAAAACGCTGTTTTCAACTATTCAAACTGAAAAATTCATGTTTCTTCCGTGCGAAACGGCGATTTATGAAAAATGACGATAAAATTGCTGTTTTAAATTTGCAAAAACATAGAATAACGCTGTTTTCAACTATTCAAACTGATAAATTTATGTTTCTTTCGTTTCAAACGGTGGATTTTTGTGAAATCACGATAAAACTGCTGTTTTAACTAGCAAAACCAAGAAAACGCTGTTTACAACAATCTAAACTGACGTATTTAAAATGCTGTTTTAAACTTGCAAAAACATATAAAACGCTGTTTTCAACTATTCAAACTGACAAATTCATGTTTCTTTCGTGCGAAACGGCGATTTATGAGAAATGACAATAAAATTGCTGTTTTAAACTTGCAAAAAAATAGAAAAACGCTGTTTTTAACTATTCAAACTGATAAATTCATGTTTCTTTCGTGCGAAACGGCGATTTATGAGAAATGACGATAAAATTACTGTTGTAAACTTGCAAAAACATAGAAAAACGCTGTTGTCAACTATTCAAACTGATAAATTAATGTTTCTTTTGTTCAAAACGGTGGATTTTTGTGAAATCACGATAAAACTGCTGTTTTAAACTAGCAAAACCAAGAAAACGCTGTTTTCAACAATCTAAACTGACCTATTTAAATGCTGTTTTAAACTTGCAAAAACATAGAAAACGCTGTTTTGAACTATCCAAACTGACAAATTCATGTTTCTTTTGTGCGAAACGGCGATTTATGAGAAATGACCATAAGATTGCTGTTTTAAACTTGCAAAAACATAGAAAAACGCTGTTTTAAATTATTCAAACTGATAAATTCATGTTTCTTCCGTGCGAAACGGCGATTTATGAGAAATGACGATAAAATTGCTGTTTTAAACTTGCAAAAACATAAAAAAACGCTGTTTTCAACTATTCAAACTGATAAATTCATGTTTCTTCCGTGCGAAACGGCGATTTATGAGAAATGACGATAAAATTGCTGTATTAAACTTGCAAAAACATAGAAAAACGCTGTTTTCAACTATTCAAACTGACAAATTCATGTTTCTTCCGTGCAAAAGGGCGATTTATGAGAAATGACGATAAAATTTAACTTGCAAAAACATAGAAAAACGCTGTTTTGAACTTATCCAAACTGACAAATTTATGTTTCTTCCGTGCAAACCGTCGATTTATGAGAAATGACGATAAAATTGCTGTTTTAAACTTGCAAAAACATAGAAAAACGCTTTTTTCAACTATTCTAACTGATAAATTCATGTTTCTTTCGTGCGAAACGGCAATTTATGAGAAATGACGATAAAATTGCTGTTTTAAACTTGCAAAAACATAGAAAAACGCTGTTTTCAACTATTCAAACTGAAAAATTCATGTTTCTTCCGTGCGAAACGGCGATTTATGAGAAATGACGATAAAATTGTTGTTTTAAACTTGAAAAAACATAGAAAAACGCTGTTTTCAACTAGTCAAACTGATAAATTCATGTTTCTTTCTTTCGAAACGGTGGATTTTTGTGAAATCACGATAAAACTGCTGTTTTAAACTAGCAAAACCAAGAAAACGCTGTTTTCAACAATCTAAACTGACGTATTTAAATGCTGTTTTAAACTTGCAAAAACAGAAAACGCTGTTTTGAACTATCCAAACTGACAAATTCATGTTTCTTTCGTGCGAAACGGCGATTTATGAGAAATGACGATAAGATTGCTGTTTTAAACCTGCAAAAACATAGAAAAACGCTGTTTTCAACTATTCATGCTGATAAATTCATGTTTCTTCCGTGCGAAACGGCAATTTATGAGAAATGACGATAAAATTGCTGTTTTAAACTTGCAAAAACATAGAAAAACGCTGTTTTCAACTATTCAAACTGAAAAATTCATGTTTCTTCCGTGCGAAACGGCGATTTATGAAAAATGACGATAAAATTGCTGTTTTAAATTTGCAAAAACATAGAATAACGCTGTTTTCAACTATTCAAACTGATAAATTTATGTTTCTTTCGTTTCAAACGGTGGATTTTTGTGAAATCACGATAAAACTGCTGTTTTAACTAGCAAAACCAAGAAAACGCTGTTTACAACAATCTAAACTGACGTATTTAAAATGCTGTTTTAAACTTGCAAAAACATATAAAACGCTGTTTTCAACTATTCAAACTGACAAATTCATGTTTCTTTCGTGCGAAACGGCGATTTATGAGAAATGACAATAAAATTGCTGTTTTAAACTTGCAAAAAAATAGAAAAACGCTGTTTTTAACTATTCAAACTGATAAATTCATGTTTCTTTCGTGCGAAACGGCGATTTATGAGAAATGACGATAAAATTACTGTTGTAAACTTGCAAAAACATAGAAAAACGCTGTTGTCAACTATTCAAACTTATAAATTAATGTTTCTTTTGTTCAAAACGGTGGATTTTTGTGAAATCACGATAAAACTGCTGTTTTAAACTAGCAAAACCAAGAAAACGCTGTTTTCAACAATCTAAACTGATCTATTTAAATGCTGTTTTAAACTTGCAAAAACATAGAAAACGCTGTTTTGAACTATCCAAACTGACAAATTCATGTTTCTTTCGTGCGAAACGGCGATTTATGAGAAATGACGATAAGATTGCTGTTTTAAACTTGCAAAAACATAGAAAAACGCTGTTTTAAACTATTCAAACTGATAAATTCATGTTTCTTCCGTGCGAAACGGCGATTTATGAGAAATGACGATAAAATTGCTGTTTTAAACTTTTAAAAACATAAAAAAACCCTGTTTTCAACTATTCAAACTGATAAATTCATGTTTCTTCCGTGCGAAACGGCGATTTATGAGAAATGACGATAAAATTGTTGTATTAAACTTGCAAAAACATAGAAAAACGCTGTTTTCAACTATTCAAACTGACAAATTCATGTTTCTTCCGTGCAAAAGGGCGATTTATGAGAAATGACGATAAAATTTAACTTGCAAAAACATAGAAAAACGCTGTTTTGAACTTATCCAAACTGACAAATTTATGTTTCTTCCGTGCAAACCGTCGATTTATGAGAAATGACGATAAAATTGCTGTTTTAAACTTGCAAAAACATAGAAAAAAGCTTTTTTCAACTATTCTAACTGATAAATTCATGTTTCTTCCGTGCGAAACGGCAATTTATGAGAAATGACGATAAAATTGCTGTTTTAAACTTGCAAAAACATAGAAAAACGCTGTTTTCAACTATTCAAACTGAAAAATTCATGTTTCTTCCGTGCGAAACGGCGATTTATGAGAAATGACGATAAAATTGTTGTTTTAAACTTGAAAAAACATAGAAAAACGCTGTTTTCAACTATTCAAACTGATAAATTCATGTTTCTTTCTTTTGAAACGGTGGATTTTTGTGAAATCACGATAAAACTGCTGTTTTAAACTAGCAAAACCAAGAAAACCTGTTTTCAACAATCTAAACTGACGTATTTAAATGCTGTTTTAAACATGCAAAAACATAGAAAACGCTGTTTTGAACTATCCAAACTGACAAATTCATGTTTCTTTCGTGCGAAACGGCGATTTATGGGAAATGACGATAAGATTGCTGTTTTAAACTTAAAAAAACATAGAAAAACGCTGTTTTAAACTATTCAAACTGATAAATTCATGTTTCTTCCGTGCAAACCGGCGATTTATGAGAAATGACGATAAAATTGCTGTTTTAAACTTGCAAAAACATAGAAAAACGCTGTTTTCAACTATTCAAACTGATAAATTCATGTTTCTTTCGTTCGAAACGGTGGATTTTTGTGAAATCACGATAAAACTGCTGTTTTAACTAGCAAAACCAAGAAAACGCTGTTTTCAACAATCTAAACTGACGTATTTAAATGCTGTTTTAAACTTGCAAAAACATAGAAAACGCTCGTTTGAACTATGATGATAAATTCATGTTTCTTTTGTGCGAAAAGCGAATTTTTGTGAAATAACGATAAAACTGCTGTATTAAACTTGCAAAAAAAAGGTTTGAGGTTTGGGGTTGGGGTTCGAAGTATGAGGTTTGGGGTTCGAGGTTTGAGGTTTGGGGTTGAGGATTGGGGTTTAAGGTTTGGGGTTTGAGTTTTGGGGTTTGGGGTTGAGGTTTGGGGTTTGAGGTTTGGGGTTCACGGTTTGTGGTTTGGGGTTCGGGTTCGGTGTTTGAGGTTTGAAGTTTGGGGTTCGAGGTTTGAGGTTTGGGGTTCGAGGTTTGAGGTTTGGGGTTGAGGTTTGGGGTTTGAGGTTTAGGGTTTGGGGTTCGAGTTTTGGGGTTTGGGGTTGAGGTTTGGGGTTGAGGTTTGGGGTTGAGGTTTGGGGTTGAGGTTTAGGGTTGAGGTTTGGGGTTGAGGTTTGGGGTTTAAGTTTAGGGATTTGGGGGTCGAAGTTTAAGGTTTGGTGTTCGAGGTTTGAGGTTTGGGGTTGAGGGTTTGAGGTTGGAGGTTTGAGGTTTGGGGGTTGAGGTTCGATGTTTGAGGTTTGGAGTTTGGGGTACGAGGTTTGAAGCTTGGGGTTGAGGTTTGTGGTTTGAGTTTGGGGATTGGGGTTCGGGGTTTTAGGTTTGGGGTTTGTGGTGTTTGGATTGGGTAAAATGTTTCTTTCGTTCGAAACGGCGAATTATGAGAATCAAATTGCTGTTTTAAACTTGTAAAAACATAAAAATCGCTGTTTACAACTAATCAAACGGATAAATTCATGTTTGTTTTGCTGGAAACTGCGGATTTCTGTGAAATCACGATAAAACGCTGTTTTCAACTATTTAAACTGATAAATTCATATTTCTTTCGTAAAAAACGGCGATTTAAGAGAAATGACGATAAAATTGCTGTTTTAAACTTGCAAAAACATAGAAAAACTCTGTTTTCAACTATTCAAACTGATAAAGTCATGTTTCTTTCCTTCGAAACGGTGGATTTTTGTGAAATCACGAAAAAACTGCTGTTTTAAACTTGCAAAAACATAGAAAAACGCTGTTTTCAACTATTCAAACTGATAAATTGATGTTTCTTATGTGCGAAATGGCGATTTTTGAGAAATGACGATAAAATTGCAGTTTTAAATTTGCAAAAACATAGAAAAACGCTGTTTTTAACTATTCAAACTTATAAATTCATGTTTCTTTCGTGCGAAACGGCGATTTATGAGAAATGACGATAAGATTGCTGTTTTAAACCTGCAAAAACATAGAAAAACGCTGTTTTCAACTATTCATGCTGATAAATTCATGTTTCTTCCGTGCGAAACGTCAATTTATGAGAAATGACGATAAAATTGCTGTTTTAAACTTGCAAAAACATAGAAAAACGCTGTTTTCAACTATTCAAACTGAAAAATTCATGTTTCTTCCGTGCGAAACGGCGATTTATGAGAAATGACGATAAAATTGCTGTTTTAAATTTGCAAAAACATAGAATAACGCTGTTTTCAACTATTCAAACTGATAAATTTATGTTTCTTTCGTTTGAAACGGTGGATTTTTGTGAAATCACGATAAAACTGCTGTTTTAACTAGCAAAACTAAGAAAACGCTGTTTACAACAATCTAAACTGACGTATTTAAAATGCTGTTTTAAACTTGCAAAAACATATAAAACGCTGTTTTCAACTATTCAAACTGATAAATTCATGTTTCTTCCGTGCGAAACGGCGATTTATGAGAAATGACAATAAAATTGCTGTATTAAACTTGCAAAAACATAGAAAAACGCTGTTTTTAACTATTCAAACTGATAAATTCATGTTTCTTTCGTGCGAAACGGCGATTTATGAGAAATGACGATAAAATTACTGTTGTAAACTTGCAAAAACATATAAAACGCTGTTTTCAACTATTCAAACTGACAAATTCATGTTTCTTTCGTGCGAAACGGCGATTTATGAGAAATGACAATAAAATTGCTGTTTTAAACTTGCAAAAACATAGAAAAACGCTGTTTTTAACTATTCAAACTGATAAATTCATGTTTCTTTCGTGCGAAACGGCGATTTATGAGAAATGACGATAAAATTTAACTTGCAAAAACATAGAAAAACGCTGTTTTGAACTTATCCAAACTGACAAATTTATGTTTCTTCCGTGCAAACCGTCGATTTATGAGAAATGACGATAAAATTGCTGTTTTAAACTTGCAAAAACATAGAAAAACGCTTTTTTCAACTATTCTAACTGATAAATTCATGTTTCTTCCGTGCGAAACGGCAATTTATGAGAAATGACGATAAAATTGCTGTTTTAAACTTGCAAAAACATAGAAAAACGCTGTTTTCAACTATTCAAACTGAAAAATTCATGTTTCTTCCGTGCGAAACGGCGATTTATGAGAAATGACGATAAAATTGCTGTTTTAAACTTGAAAAAACATAGAAAAACGCTGTTTTCAACTATTCAAACTGATAAATTCATGTTTCTTTCTTTTGAAACGGTGGATTTTTGTGAAATCACGATAAAACTGCTGTTTTAAACTAGCAAAACCAAGAAAATCTGTTTTCAACAATCTAAACTGACGTATTTAAATGCTGTTTTAAACATGCAAAAACATAGAAAACGCTGTTAAGAACTATCCAAACTGACAAATTCATGTTTCTTTCGTGCGAAATGGCGATTTATGGGAAATGACGATAAGATTGCTGTTTTAAACTTAAAAAAACATAGAAAAACGCTGTTTTAAACTATTCAAACTGATAAATTCATGTTTCTTCCGTGCAAACCGGCGATTTATGAGAAATGACGATAAAATTGCTGTTTTAAACTTGCAAAAACATAGAAAAACGCTGTTTTCAACTATTCAAACTGATAAATTCATGTTTCTTTCGTTCGAAACGGTGGATTTTTGTGAAATCACGATAAAACTGCTGTTTTAACTAGCAAAACCAAGAAAACGCTGTTTTCAACAATCTAAACTGACGTATTTAAATGCTGTTTTAAACTTGCAAAAACATAGAAAACGCTCGTTTGAACTATGATGATAAATTCATGTTTCTTTTGTGCGAAAAGCGAATTTTTGTGAAATAACGATAAAACTGCTGTATTAAACTTGCAAAAAAAAGGTTTGAGGTTTGGGGTTGGGGTTCGAAGTATGAGGTTTGGGGTTCGAGGTTTGAGGTTTGGGGTTGAGGATTGGGGTTTAAGGTTTGGGGTTTGAGTTTTGGGGTTTGGGGTTGAGGTTTGGGGTTTGAGGTTTGGGGTTCACGGTTTGTGGTTTGGGGTTCGGGTTCGGTGTTTGAGGTTTGGAGTTTGGGGTTCGAGGTTTGAGGTTTGGGGTTCGAGGTTTGAGGTTTGGGGTTGAGGTTTGGGGTTTGAGGTTTAGGGTTTGGGGTTCTTGTTTTAGGGTTTGGGGTTGAGGTTTGGGGTTGAGGTTTAGGGTTGAGGTTTGGGGTTGAGGTTTGGGGTTTGAGTTTAGGGATTTGGGGGTCGAAGTTTAAGGTTTGGTGTTCGAGGTTTGAGGTTTGGGGTTGAGGGTTTGAGGTTGGAGGTTTGAGGTTTGGGGGTTGAGGTTCGATGTTTGAGGTTTGGAGTTTGGGGTACGAGGTTTGAAGCTTGGGGTTGAGGTTTGTGGTTTGAGTTTGGGGATTGGGGTTCGGGGTTTTAGGTTTGGGAATTGTGGTGTTTGGATTGGGTAAAATGTTTCTTTCGTTCGAAACGGCGAATTATGAGATTCAAATTGCTGTTTTAAACTTGTAAAAACATAAAAATCGCTGTTTACAACTAATCAAACTGATAAATTCATGTTTGTTTTGTTGGAAACTGCGGATTTCTGTGAAATCACGATAAAACGCTGTTTTCAACTATTTAAACTGATAAATACATATTTCTTTCGTGAGAAACGGCGATTTAAGAGAAATGACGATAAAATTGCTGTTTTAAACTTGCAAAAACATAGAAAAACTCTGTTTTCAACTATTCAAACTGATAAAGTCATGTTTCTTTCCTTCGAAACGGTGGATTTTTGTGAAATCACGAAAAAACTGCTGTTTTAAACTTGCAAAAACATAGAAAAACGCTGTTTTCAACTATTCAAACTGATAAATTGATGTTTCTTATGTGCGAAATGGCGATTTTTGAGAAATGACGATAAAATTGCAGTTTTAAATTTGCAAAAACATAGAAAAACGCTGTTTTTAACTATTCAAACTGATAAATTCATGTTTCTTTCGTGCGAAACGGCGATTTATGAGAAATGACGATAAAATTACTGTTTTAAACTTGCAAAAACATAGAAAAACGCTGTTGTCAAATATTCAAACTGATAAATTCATGTTTCTTTTGTTCGAAACGGTGGATTTTTGTGAAACCACGATAAAACTGCTGTTTTAAACTAGCAAAACCAAGAAAACGCTGTTTTCAACAATCTAAACTGACGTATTTAAAATGCTGTTTTAAACTTGCAAAAACATAGAAAACGCAGTTTTGAACTATCCAAACTGACAAATTTATGTTTCTTCCGTGCAAACCGGCGATTTATGAGAAATGACGATAAAATTGCTGTTTTAAACTTGAAAATAACAGAAAAACGCTGTTTTCAACTAGTCAAACTGATAAATTCATGTTTCTTTCTTTCGAAACGGTGGATTTTTGTGAAATCACGATAAAACTGCTGTTTTAAACTAGCAAAACCAAGAAAACGCTGTTTTCAACAATCTAAACTGACGTATTTAAATGCTGTTTTAAACTTGCAAAAACATAGAAAACGCTGTTTTGAACTATCCAAACTGACAAATTCATGTTTCTTTCGTGCGAAACGGCGATTTATGAGAAATGACGATAAGATTGCTGTATTAAACTTGCAAAAACATAGAAAAACGCTGTTTTCAACTATTCAAACTGACAAATTCATGTTTCTTCCGTGCAAAAGGGCGATTTATGAGAAATGACGATAAAATTTAACTTGCAAAAACATAGAAAAACGCTGTTTTGAACTTATCCAAACTGACAAATTTATGTTTCTTCCGTGCAAACCGTCGATTTATGAGAAATGACGATAAAATTGCTGTTTTAAACTTGCAAAAACATAGAAAAAAGCTTTTTTCAACTATTCTAACTGATAAATTCATGTTTCTTCCGTGCGAAACGGCAATTTATGAGAAATGACGATAAAATTGCTGTTTTAAACTTGCAAAAACATAGAAAAACGCTGTTTTGAACTATTCAAACTGAAAAATTCATGTTTCTTCCGTGCTAAACGGCGATTTATGAGAAATGACGATAAAATTGCTGTTTTAAATTTGCAAAAACATAGAATAACGCTGTTTTCAACTATTCAAACTGATAAATTTATGTTTCTTTCGTTTGAAACGGTGGATTTTTGTGAAATCACGATAAAACTGCTGTTTTAACTAGCAAAACTAAGAAAACGCTGTTTACAACAATCTAAACTGACGTATTTAAAATGCTGTTTTAAACTTGCAAAAACATATAAAACGCTGTTTTCAACTATTCAAACTGACAAATTCATGTTTCTTTCGTGCGAAACGGCGATTTATGAGAAATGACAATAAAATTGCTGTTTTAAACTTGCAAAAACATAGAAAAACGCTGTTTTTAACTATTCAAACTGATAAATTCATGTTTCTTTCGTGCGAAACGGCGATTTATGAGAAATGACGATAAAATTACTGTTGTAAACTTGCAAAAACATAGAAAAACGCTGTTTTCAACTATTCAAACTGATAAATTCATGTTTCTTCCGTGCGAAACGGCGATTTATGAGAAATGACAATAAAATTGCTGTATTAAACTTGCAAAAACATAGAAAAACGCTGTTTTTAACTATTCAAACTGATAAATTCATGTTTCTTTCGTGCGAAACGGCGATTTATGAGAAATGACGATAAAATTACTGTTGTAAACTTGCAAAAACATATAAAACGCTGTTTTCAACTATTCAAACTGACAAATTCATGTTTCTTTCGTGCGAAACGGCGATTTATGAGAAATGACAATAAAATTGCTGTTTTAAACTTGCAAAAACATAGAAAAACGCTGTTTTTAACTATTCAAACTGATAAATTCATGTTTCTTTCGTGCGAAACGGCGATTTATGAGAAATGACGATAAAATTTAACTTGCAAAAACATAGAAAAACGCTGTTTTGAACTTATCCAAACTGACAAATTTATGTTTCTTCCGTGCAAACCGTCGATTTATGAGAAATGACGATAAAATTGCTGTTTTAAACTTGCAAAAACATAGAAAAACGCTTTTTTCAACTATTCTAACTGATAAATTCATGTTTCTTCCGTGCGAAACGGCAATTTATGAGAAATGACGATAAAATTGCTGTTTTAAACTTGCAAAAACATAGAAAAACGCTGTTTTCAACTATTCAAACTGAAAAATTCATGTTTCTTCCGTGCGAAACGGCGATTTATGAGAAATGACGATAAAATTGCTGTTTTAAACTTGAAAAAACATAGAAAAACGCTGTTTTCAACTATTCAAACTGATAAATTCATGTTTCTTTCTTTTGAAACGGTGGATTTTTGTGAAATCACGATAAAACTGCTGTTTTAAACTAGCAAAACCAAGAAAATCTGTTTTCAACAATCTAACCTGACGTATTTAAATGCTGTTTTAAACATGCAAAAACATAGAAAACGCTGTTAAGAACTATCCAAACTGACAAATTCATGTTTCTTTCGTGCGAAACGGCGATTTATGGGAAATGACGATAAGATTGCTGTTTTAAACTTAAAAAAACATAGAAAAACGCTGTTTTAAACTATTCAAACTGATAAATTCATGTTTCTTCCGTGCAAACCGGCGATTTATGAGAAATGACGATAAAATTGCTGTTTTAAACTTGCAAAAACATAGAAAAACGCTGTTTTCAACTATTCAAACTGATAAATTCATGTTTCTTTCGTTCGAAACGGTGGATTTTTGTGAAATCACGATAAAACTGCTGTTTTAACTAGCAAAACCAAGAAAACGCTGTTTTCAACAATCTAAACTGACGTATTTAAATGCTGTTTTAAACTTGCAAAAACATAGAAAACGCTCGTTTGAACTATGATGATAAATTCATGTTTCTTTTGTGCGAAAAGCGAATTTTTGTGAAATAACGATAAAACTGCTGTATTAAACTTGCAAAAAAAAGGTTTGAGGTTTGGGGTTGGGGTTCGAAGTATGAGGTTTGGGGTTCGAGGTTTGAGGTTTGGAGTTGAGGATTGGGGTTTAAGGTTTGGGGTTTGAGTTTTGGGGTTTGGGGTTGAGGTTTGGGGTTTGAGGTTTGGGGTTCACGGTTTGTGGTTTGGGGTTCGGGTTCGGTGTTTGAGGTTTGGAGTTTGGGGTTCGAGGTTTGAGGTTTGGGGTTCGAGGTTTGAGGTTTGGGGTTGAGGTTTGGGGTTTGAGGTTTAGGGTTTGGGGTTCTTGTTTTAGGGTTTGGGGTTGAGGTTTGGGGTTGAGGTTTAGGGTTGAGGTTTGGGGTTGAGGTTTGGGGTTTGAGTTTAGGGATTTGGGGGTCGAAGTTTAAGGTTTGGTGTTCGAGGTTTGAGGTTTGGGGTTGAGGGTTTGAGGTTGGAGGTTTGAGGTTTGGGGGTTGAGGTTCGATGTTTGAGGTTTGGAGTTTGGGGTACGAGGTTTGAAGCTTGGGGTTGAGGTTTGTGGTTTGAGTTTGGGGTTTGGGGTTCGGGGTTTTAGGTTTGGGAATTGTGGTGTTTGGATTGGGTAAAATGTTTCTTTCGTTCGAAACGGCGAATTATGAGATTCAAATTGCTGTTTTAAACTTGTAAAAACATAAAAATCGCTGTTTACAACTAATCAAACTGATAAATTCATGTTTGTTTTGTTGGAAACTGCGGATTTCTGTGAAATCACGATAAAACGCTGTTTTCAACTATTTAAACTGATAAATACATATTTCTTTCGTGAGAAACGGCGATTTAAGAGAAATGACGATAAAATTGCTGTTTTAAACTTGCAAAAACATAGAAAAACTCTGTTTTCAACTATTCAAACTGATAAAGTCATGTTTCTTTCCTTCGAAACGGTGGATTTTTGTGAAATCACGAAAAAACTGCTGTTTTAAACTTGCAAAAACATAGAAAAACGCTGTTTTCAACTATTCAAACTGATAAATTGATGTTTCTTATGTGCGAAATGGCGATTTTTGAGAAATGACGATAAAATTGCAGTTTTAAATTTGCAAAAACATAGAAAAACGCTGTTTTTAACTATTCAAACTGATAAATTCATGTTTCTTTCGTGCGAAACGGCGATTTATGAGAAATGACGATAAAATTACTGTTTTAAACTTGCAAAAACATAGAAAAACGCTGTTGTCAAATATTCAAACTGATAAATTCATGTTTCTTTTGTTCGAAACGGTGGATTTTTGTGAAACCACGATAAAACTGCTGTTTTAAACTAGCAAAACCAAGAAAACGCTGTTTTCAACAATCTAAACTGACGTATTTAAAATGCTGTTTTAAACTTGCAAAAACATAGAAAACGCAGTTTTGAACTATCCAAACTGACAAATTTATGTTTCTTCCGTGCAAACCGGCGATTTATGAGAAATGACGATAAAATTGCTGTTTTAAACTTGAAAAAACACAGAAAAACGCTGTTTTCAACTAGTCAAACTGATAAATTCATGTTTCTTTCTTTCGAAACGGTGGATTTTTGTGAAATCACGATAAAACTGCTGTTTTAAACTAGCAAAACCAAGAAAACGCTGTTTTCAACAATCTAAACTGACGTATTTAAATGCTGTTTTAAACTTGCAAAAACATAGAAAACGCTGTTTTGAACTATCCAAACTGACAAATTCATGTTTCTTTCGTGCGAAACGGCGATTTATGAGAAATGACGATAAGATTGCTGTATTAAACTTGCAAAAACATAGAAAAACGCTGTTTTCAACTATTCAAACTGACAAATTCATGTTTCTTCCGTGCAAAAGGGCGATTTATGAGAAATGACGATAAAATTTAACTTGCAAAAACATAGAAAAACGCTGTTTTGAACTTATCCAAACTGACAAATTTATGTTTCTTCCGTGCAAACCGTCGATTTATGAGAAATGACGATAAAATTGCTGTTTTAAACTTGCAAAAACATAGAAAAAAGCTTTTTTCAACTATTCTAACTGATAAATTCATGTTTCTTCCGTGCGAAACGGCAATTTATGAGAAATGACGATAAAATTGCTGTTTTAAACTTGCAAAAACATAGAAAAACGCTGTTTTCAACTATTCAAACTGAAAAATTCATGTTTCTTCCGTGCGAAACGGCGATTTATGAGAAATGACGATAAAATTGTTGTTTTAAACTTGAAAAAACATAGAAAAACGCTGTTTTCAACTATTCAAACTGATAAATTCATGTTTCTTTCTTTTGAAACGGTGGATTTTTGTGAAATCACGATAAAACTGCTGTTTTAAACTAGCAAAACCAAGAAAACCTGTTTTCAACAATCTAAACTGACGTATTTAAATGCTGTTTTAAACATGCAAAAACATAGAAAACGCTGTTTTGAACTATCCAAACTGACAAATTCATGTTTCTTTCGTGCGAAACGGCGATTTATGAGAAATGACGATAAGATTGCTGTTTTAAACCTGCAAAAACATAGAAAAACGCTGTTTTCAAATATTCATGCTGATAAATTCATGTTTCTTCCGTGCGAAACGGCAATTTATGAGAAATGACGATAAAATTGCTGTTTTAAACTTGCAAAAACATAGAAAAACGCTGTTTTCAACTATTCAAACTGAAAAATTCATGTTTCTTCCGTGCGAAACGGCGATTTATGAGAAATGACGATAAAATTGCTGTTTTAAATTTGCAAAAACATAGAATAACGCTGTTTTCAACTATTCAAACTGATAAATTTATGTTTCTTTCGTTTGAAACGGTGGATTTTTGTGAAATCACGATAAAACTGCTGTTTTAACTACCAAAACTAAGAAAACGCTGTTTACAACAATCTAAACTGACGTATTTAAAATGCTGTTTTAAACTTGCAAAAACATATAAAACGCTGTTTTCAACTATTCAAACTGACAAATTCATGTTTCATTCGTGCGAAACGGCGATTTATGAGAAATAACAATAAAATTGCTGTTTTAAACTTGCAAAAACATAGAAAAACGCTGTTTTTAACTATTCAAACTGATAAATTCATGTTTCTTTCGTGCGAAACGGCGATTTATGAGAAATGACGATAAAATTACTGTTGTAAACTTGCAAAAACATAGAAAAACGCTGTTGTCAACTATTCAAACTGATAAATTCATGTTTCTTCCGTGCGAAACGGCGATTTATGAGAAATGACGATAAAATTGCTGTATTAAACTTGCAAAAACATAGAAAAACGCTGTTTTCAACTATTCAAACTGACAAATTCATGTTTCTTCCGTGCAAAAGGGCGATTTATGAGAAATGACGATAAAATTTAACTTGCAAAAACATAGAAAAACGCTGTTTTGAACTTATCCAAACTGACAAATTTATGTTTCTTCCGTGCAAACCGTCGATTTATGAGAAATGACGATAAAATTGTTGTTTTAAACTTGCAAAAACATAGAAAAAAGCTTTTTTCAACTATTCTAACTGATAAATTCATGTTTCTTCCGTGCGAAACGGCAATTTATGAGAAATGACGATAAAATTGCTGTTTTAAACTTGCAAAAACATAGAAAAACGCTGTTTTCAACTATTCAAACTGAAAAATTCATGTTTCTTCCGTGCGAAACGGCGATTTATGAGAAATGACGATAAAATTGTTGTTTTAAACTTGAAAAAACATAGAAAAACGCTGTTTTCAACTATTCAAACTAATAAATTCATGTTTCTTTCTTTTGAAACGGTGGATTTTTGTGAAATCACGATAAAACTGCTGTTTTAAACTAGCAAAACCAAGAAAACCTGTTTTCAACAATCTAAACTGACGTATTTAAATGCTGTTTTAAACATGCAAAAACATAGAAAACGCTGTTTTGAACTATCCAAACTGACAAATTCATGTTTCTTTCGTGCGAAACGGCGATTTATGGGAAATGACGATAAGATTGCTGTTTTAAACTTAAAAAAACATAGAAAAACGCTGTTTTAAACTATTCAAACTGATAAATTCATGTTTCTTCCGTGCATACCGGCGATTTATGAGAAATGACGATAAAATTGCTGTTTTAAACTTGCAAAAACATAGAAAAACGCTGTTTTCAACTATTCAAACTGATAAATTCATGTTTCTTTCGTTCGAAACGGTGGATTTTTGTGAAATCACGATAAAACTGCTGTTTTAACTAGCAAAACCAAGAAAACGCTGTTTTCAACAATCTAAACTGACGTATTTAAATGCTGTTTTAAACTTGCAAAAACATAGAAAACGCTCGTTTGAACTATGATGATAAATTCATGTTTCTTTTGTGCGAAAAGCGAATTTTTGTGAAATAACGATAAAACTGCTGTATTAAACTTGCAAAAAAAAGGTTTGAGGTTTGGGGTTGGGGTTCGAAGTATGAGGTTTGGGGTTCGAGGTTTGAGGTTTGGGGTTGAGGATTGGGGTTTGAGTTTTGTGGTTTGGGGTTGAGGTTTGGGGTTTGAGGTTTGGGGTTCACGGTTTGTGGTTTGGGGTTCGGGTTCGGTGTTTGAGGTTTGAAGTTTGGGGTTCGAGGTTTGAGGTTTGGGGTTCGAGGTTTGAGGTTTGGGGTTGAGGTTTGGGGTTTGAGGTTTAGGGTTTGGGGTTCGAGTTTTGGGGTTTGGGGTTGAGGTTTGGGGTTGAGGTTTGGGGTTGAGGTTTGGGGTTGAGGTTTGGGGTTGAGGTTTAGGGTTGAGGTTTGGGGTTGAGGTTTGGGGTTTAAGTTTAGGGATTTGGGGGTCGAAGTTTAAGGTTTAGTGTTCGAGGTTTGAGGTTTGGGGTTGAGGGTTTGAGGTTGGAGGTTTGAGGTTTGGGGGTTGAGGTTCGATGTTTGAGGTTTGGAGTTTGGGGTACGAGGTTTGAAGCTTGGGGTTGAGGTTTGTGGTTTGAGTTTGGGGATTGGGGTTCGGGGTTTTAGGTTTGGGAATTGTGGTGTTTGGATTGGGTAAAATGTTTCTTTCGTTCGAAACGGCGAATTATGAGATTCAAATTGCTGTTTTAAACTTGTAAAAACATAAAAATCGCTGTTTACAACTAATCAAACGGATAAATTCATGTTTGTTTTGCTGGAAACTGCGGATTTCTGTGAAATCACGATAAAACGCTGTTTTCAACTATTTAAACTGATAAATTCATATTTCTTTCGTAAAAAACGGCGATTTAAGAGAAATGACGATAAAATTGCTGTTTTAAATTTGCAAAAACATAGAATAACGCTGTTTTCAACTATTCAAACTGATAAATTTATGTTTCTTTCGTTTGAAACGGTGGATTTTTGTGAAATCACGATAAAACTGCTGTTTTAACTAGCAAAACTAAGAAAACGCTGTTTTCAACAATCTAAACTGACGTATTTAAAATGCTGTTTTAAACTTGCAAAAACATATAAAACGCTGTTTTCAACTATTCAAACTGACAAATTCATGTTTCTTTCGTGCGAAACGGCGATTTATGAGAAATGACAATAAAATTGCTGTTTTAAACTTGCAAAAACATAGAAAAACGCTGTTTTTAACTATTCAAACTGATAAATTCATGTTTCTTTCGTGCGAAACGGCGATTTATGAGAAATGACGATAAAATTACTGTTGTCAACTTGCAAAAACATAGAAAAACGCTGTTTTCAACTATTCAAACTGATAAATTCATGTTTCTTCCGTGCGAAACGGCGATTTATGAGAAATGACAATAAAATTGCTGTATTAAACTTGCAAAAACATAGAAAAACGCTGTTTTTAACTATTCGAACTGATAAATTCATGTTTCTTTCGTGCGAAACGGCGATTTATGAGAAATGACGATAAAATTACTGTTGTAAACTTGCAAAAACATATAAAACGCTGTTTTCAACTATTCAAACTGACAAATTCATGTTTCTTTCGTGCGAAACGGCGATTTATGAGAAATGACAATAAAATTGCTGTTTTAAACTTGCAAAAACATAGAAAAACGCTGTTTTTAACTATTCAAACTGATAAATTCATGTTTCTTTCGTGCGAAACGGCGATTTATGAGAAATGACGATAAAATTTAACTTGCAAAAACATAGAAAAACGCTGTTTTGAACTTATCCAAACTGACAAATTTATGTTTCTTCCGTGCAAACCGTCGATTTATGAGAAATGACGATAAAATTGCTGTTTTAAACTTGCAAAAACATAGAAAAACGCTTTTTTCAACTATTCTAACTGATAAATTCATGTTTCTTCCGTGCGAAACGGCAATTTATGAGAAATGACGATAAAATTGCTGTTTTAAACTTGCAAAAACATAGAAAAACGCTGTTTTCAACTATTCAAACTGAAAAATTCATGTTTCTTCCGTGCGAAACGGCGATTTATGAGAAATGACGATAAAATTGCTGTTTTAAACTTGAAAAAACATAGAAAAACGCTGTTTTCAACTATTCAAACTGATAAATTCATGTTTCTTTCTTTTGAAACGGTGGATTTTTGTGAAATCACGATAAAACTGCTGTTTTAAACTAGCAAAACCAAGAAAATCTGTTTTCAACAATCTAAACTGACGTATTTAAATGCTGTTTTAAACATGCAAAAACATAGAAAACGCTGTTAAGAACTATCCAAACTGACAAATTCATGTTTCTTTCGTGCGAAACGGCGATTAATGGGAAATGACGATAAGATTGCTGTTTTAAACTTAAAAAAACATAGAAAAACGCTGTTTTAAACTATTCAAACTGATAAATTCATGTTTCTTCCGTGCAAACCGGCGATTTATGAGAAATGACGATAAAATTGCTGTTTTAAACTTGCAAAAACATAGAAAAACGCTGTTTTCAACTATTCAAACTGATAAATTCATGTTTCTTTCGTTCGAAACGGTGGATTTTTGTGAAATCACGATAAAACTGCTGTTTTAACTAGCAAAACCAAGAAAACGCTGTTTTCAACAAGCTAAACTGACGTATTTAAATGCTGTTTTAAACTTGCAAAAACATAGAAAACGCTCGTTTGAACTATGATGATAAATTCATGTTTCTTTTGTGCGAAAAGCGAATTTTTGTGAAATAACGATAAAACTGCTGTATTAAACTTGCAAAAAAAAGGTTTGAGGTTTGGGGTTGGGGTTCGAAGTATGAGGTTTGGGGTTCGAGGTTTGAGGTTTGGGGTTGAGGATTGGGGTTTAAGGTTTGGGGTTTGAGTTTTGGGGTTTGGGGTTGAGGTTTGGGGTTTGAGGTTTGGGGTTCACGGTTTGTGGTTTGGGGTTCGGGTTCGGTGTTTGAGGTTTGGAGTTTGGGGTTCGAGGTTTGAGGTTTGGGGTTCGAGGTTTGAGGTTTGGGGTTGAGGTTTGGGGTTTGAGGTTTAGGGTTTGGGGTTCTTGTTTTAGGGTTTGGGGTTGAGGTTTGGGGTTGAGGTTTAGGGTTGAGGTTTGGGGTTGAGGTTTGGGGTTGAGGTTTGGGGTTTGAGTTTAGGGATTTGGGGGTCGAAGTTTAAGGTTTGGTGTTCGAGGTTTGAGGTTTGGGGTTGAGGGTTTGAGGTTGGAGGTTTGAGGTTTGGGGGTTGAGGTTCGATGTTTGAGGTTTGGAGTTTGGGGTACGAGGTTTGAAGCTTGGGGTTGAGGTTTGTGGTTTGAGTTTGGGGATTGGGGTTCGGGGTTTTAGGTTTGGGAATTGTGGTGTTTGGATTGGGTAAAATGTTTCTTTCGTTCGAAACGGCGAATTATGAGATTCAAATTGCTGTTTTAAACTTGTAAAAACATAAAAATCGCTGTTTACAACTAATCAAACTGATAAATTCATGTTTGTTTTGTTGGAAACTGCGGATTTCTGTGAAATCACGATAAAACGCTGTTTTCAACTATTTAAACTGATAAATACATATTTCTTTCGTGAGAAACGGCGATTTAAGAGAAATGACGATAAAATTGCTGTTTTAAACTTGCAAAAACATAGAAAAACTCTGTTTTCAACTATTCAAACTGATAAAGTCATGTTTCTTTCCTTCGAAACGGTGGATTTTTGTGAAATCACGAAAAAACTGCTGTTTTAAACTTGCAAAAACATAGAAAAACGCTGTTTTCAACTATTCAAACTGATAAATTGATGTTTCTTATGTGCGAAATGGCGATTTTTGAGAAATGACGATAAAATTGCAGTTTTAAATTTGCAAAAACATAGAAAAACGCTGTTTTTAACTATTCAAACTGATAAATTCATGTTTCTTTCGTGCGAAACGGCGATTTATGAGAAATGACGATAAAATTACTGTTTTAAACTTGCAAAAACATAGAAAAACGCTGTTGTCAAATATTCAAACTGATAAATTCATGTTTCTTTTGTTCGAAACGGTGGATTTTTGTGAAACCACGATAAAACTGCTGTTTTAAACTAGCAAAACCAAGAAAACGCTGTTTTCAACAATCTAAACTGACGTATTTAAAATGCTGTTTTAAACTTGCAAAAACATAGAAAACGCAGTTTTGAACTATCCAAACTGACAAATTTATGTTTCTTCCGTGCAAACCGGCGATTTATGAGAAATGACGATAAAATTGCTGTTTTAAACTTGAAAAAACACAGAAAAACGCTGTTTTCAACTAGTCAAACTGATAAATTCATGTTTCTTTCTTTCGAAACGGTGGATTTTTGTGAAATCACGATAAAACTGCTGTTTTAAACTAGCAAAACCAAGAAAACGCTGTTTTCAACAATCTAAACTGACGTATTTAAATGCTGTTTTAAACTTGCAAAAACATAGAAAACGCTGTTTTGAACTATCCAAACTGACAAATTCATGTTTCTTTCGTGCGAAACGGCGATTTATGAGAAATGACGATAAGATTGCTGTTTTAAACCTGCAAAAACATAGAAAAACGCTGTTTTCAACTATTCATGCTGATAAATTCATGTTTCTTCCGTGCGAAACGGCAATTTATGAGAAATGACGATAAAATTGCTGTTTTAAACTTGCAAAAACATAGAAAAACGCTGTTTTCAACTATTCAAACTGAAAAATTCATGTTTCTTCCGTGCGAAACGGCGATTTATGAGAAATGACGATAAAATTGCTGTTTTAAATTTGCAAAAACATAGAATAACGCTGTTTTCAACTATTCAAACTGATAAATTTATGTTTCTTTCGTTTGAAACGGTGGATTTTTGTGAAATCACGATAAAACTGCTGTTTTAACTAGCAAAACTAAGAAAACGCTGTTTACAACAATCTAAACTGACGTATTTAAAATGCTGTTTTAAACTTGCAAAAACATATAAAACGCTGTTTTCAACTATTCAAACTGACAAATTCATGTTTCTTTCGTGCGAAACGGCGATTTATGAGAAATGACAATAAAATTGCTGTTTTAAACTTGCAAAAACATAGAAAAACGCTGTTTTTAACTATTCAAACTGATAAATTCATGTTTCTTTCGTGCGAAACGGCGATTTATGAGAAATGACGATAAAATTACTGTTGTAAACTTGCAAAAACATAGAAAAACGCTGTTTTCAACTATTCAAACTGATAAATTCATGTTTCTTCCGTGCGAAACGGCGATTTATGAGAAATGACAATAAAATTGCTGTATTAAACTTGCAAAAACATAGAAAAACGCTGTTTTTAACTATTCGAACTGATAAATTCATGTTTCTTTCGTGCGAAACGGCGATTTATGAGAAATGACGATAAAATTACTGTTGTAAACTTGCAAAAACATATAAAACGCTGTTTTCAACTATTCAAACTGACAAATTCATGTTTCTTTC
Organism: Poecilus cupreus; assembly: GCA_963942605.1. Lineage (NCBI taxonomy): Eukaryota > Metazoa > Arthropoda > Insecta > Coleoptera > Carabidae > Poecilus > Poecilus cupreus. The sequence goes on from CAWWDY010000477.1 coordinate 329,404, forward strand.
GTGCGAAACGGCGATTTATGAGAAATGACAATAAAATTGCTGTTTTAAACTTGCAAAAACATAGAAAAACGCTGTTTTTAACTATTCAAACTGATAAATTCATGTTTCTTTCGTGCGAAACGGCGATTTATGAGAAATGACGATAAAATTTAACTTGCAAAAACATAGAAAAACGCTGTTTTGAACTTATCCAAACTGACAAATTTATGTTTCTTCCGTGCAAACCGTCGATTTATGAGAAATGACGATAAAATTGCTGTTTTAAACTTGCAAAAACATAGAAAAACGCTTTTTTCAACTATTCTAACTGATAAATTCATGTTTCTTCCGTGCGAAACGGCAATTTATGAGAAATGACGATAAAATTGCTGTTTTAAACTTGCAAAAACATAGAAAAACGCTGTTTTCAACTATTCAAACTGAAAAATTCATGTTTCTTCCGTGCGAAACGGCGATTTATGAGAAATGACGATAAAATTGCTGTTTTAAACTTGAAAAAACATAGAAAAACGCTGTTTTCAACTATTCAAACTGATAAATTCATGTTTCTTTCTTTTGAAACGGTGGATTTTTGTGAAATCACGATAAAACTGCTGTTTTAAACTAGCAAAACCAAGAAAATCTGTTTTCAACAATCTAAACTGACGTATTTAAATGCTGTTTTAAACATGCAAAAACATAGAAAACGCTGTTAAGAACTATCCAAACTGACAAATTCATGTTTCTTTCGTGCGAAACGGCGATTAATGGGAAATGACGATAAGATTGCTGTTTTAAACTTAAAAAAACATAGAAAAACGCTGTTTTAAACTATTCAAACTGATAAATTCATGTTTCTTCCGTGCAAACCGGCGATTTATGAGAAATGACGATAAAATTGCTGTTTTAAACTTGCAAAAACATAGAAAAACGCTGTTTTCAACTATTCAAACTGATAAATTCATGTTTCTTTCGTTCGAAACGGTGGATTTTTGTGAAATCACGATAAAACTGCTGTTTTAACTAGCAAAACCAAGAAAACGCTGTTTTCAACAATCTAAACTGACGTATTTAAATGCTGTTTTAAACTTGCAAAAACATAGAAAACGCTCGTTTGAACTATGATGATAAATTCATGTTTCTTTTGTGCGAAAAGCGAATTTTTGTGAAATAACGATAAAACTGCTGTATTAAACTTGCAAAAAAAAGGTTTGAGGTTTGGGGTTGGGGTTCGAAGTATGAGGTTTGGGGTTCGAGGTTTGAGGTTTGGGGTTGAGGATTGGGGTTTAAGGTTTGGGGTTTGAGTTTTGGGGTTTGGGGTTGAGGTTTGGGGTTTGAGGTTTGGGGTTCACGGTTTGTGGTTTGGGGTTCGGGTTCGGTGTTTGAGGTTTGGAGTTTGGGGTTCGAGGTTTGAGGTTTGGGGTTCGAGGTTTGAGGTTTGGGGTTGAGGTTTGGGGTTTGAGGTTTAGGGTTTGGGGTTCTTGTTTTAGGGTTTGGGGTTGAGGTTTGGGGTTGAGGTTTAGGGTTGAGGTTTGGGGTTGAGGTTTGGGGTTGAGGTTTGGGGTTTGAGTTTAGGGATTTGGGGGTCGAAGTTTAAGGTTTGGTGTTCGAGGTTTGAGGTTTGGGGTTGAGGGTTTGAGGTTGGAGGTTTGAGGTTTGGGGGTTGAGGTTCGATGTTTGAGGTTTGGAGTTTGGGGTACGAGGTTTGAAGCTTGGGGTTGAGGTTTGTGGTTTGAGTTTGGGGATTGGGGTTCGGGGTTTTAGGTTTGGGAATTGTGGTGTTTGGATTGGGTAAAATGTTTCTTTCGTTCGAAACGGCGAATTATGAGATTCAAATTGCTGTTTTAAACTTGTAAAAACATAAAAATCGCTGTTTACAACTAATCAAACTGATAAATTCATGTTTGTTTTGTTGGAAACTGCGGATTTCTGTGAAATCACGATAAAACGCTGTTTTCAACTATTTAAACTGATAAATACATATTTCTTTCGTGAGAAACGGCGATTTAAGAGAAATGACGATAAAATTGCTGTTTTAAACTTGCAAAAACATAGAAAAACTCTGTTTTCAACTATTCAAACTGATAAAGTCATGTTTCTTTCCTTCGAAACGGTGGATTTTTGTGAAATCACGAAAAAACTGCTGTTTTAAACTTGCAAAAACATAGAAAAACGCTGTTTTCAACTATTCAAACTGATAAATTGATGTTTCTTATGTGCGAAATGGCGATTTTTGAGAAATGACGATAAAATTGCAGTTTTAAATTTGCAAAAACATAGAAAAACGCTGTTTTTAACTATTCAAACTGATAAATTCATGTTTCTTTCGTGCGAAACGGCGATTTATGAGAAATGACGATAAAATTACTGTTTTAAACTTGCAAAAACATAGAAAAACGCTGTTGTCAAATATTCAAACTGATAAATTCATGTTTCTTTTGTTCGAAACGGTGGATTTTTGTGAAACCACGATAAAACTGCTGTTTTAAACTAGCAAAACCAAGAAAACGCTGTTTTCAACAATCTAAACTGACGTATTTAAAATGCTGTTTTAAACTTGCAAAAACATAGAAAACGCAGTTTTGAACTATCCAAACTGACAAATTTATGTTTCTTCCGTGCAAACCGGCGATTTATGAGAAATGACGATAAAATTGCTGTTTTAAACTTGAAAAAACACAGAAAAACGCTGTTTTCAACTAGTCAAACTGATAAATTCATGTTTCTTTCTTTCGAAACGGTGGATTTTTGTGAAATCACGATAAAACTGCTGTTTTAAACTAGCAAAACCAAGAAAACGCTGTTTTCAACAATCTAAACTGACGTATTTAAATGCTGTTTTAAACTTGCAAAAACATAGAAAACGCTGTTTTGAACTATCCAAACTGACAAATTCATGTTTCTTTCGTGCGAAACGGCGATTTATGAGAAATGACGATAAGATTGCTGTTTTAAACCTGCAAAAACATAGAAAAACGCTGTTTTCAACTATTCATGCTGATAAATTCATGTTTCTTCCGTGCGAAACGGCAATTTATGAGAAATGACGATAAAATTGCTGTTTTAAACTTGCAAAAACATAGAAAAACGCTGTTTTCAACTATTCAAACTGAAAAATTCATGTTTCTTCCGTGCGAAACGGCGATTTATGAGAAATGACGATAAAATTGCTGTTTTAAATTTGCAAAAACATAGAATAACGCTGTTTTCAACTATTCAAACTGATAAATTTATGTTTCTTTCGTTTGAAACGGTGGATTTTTGTGAAATCACGATAAAACTGCTGTTTTAACTAGCAAAACTAAGAAAACGCTGTTTACAACAATCTAAACTGACGTATTTAAAATGCTGTTTTAAACTTGCAAAAACATATAAAACGCTGTTTTCAACTATTCGAACTGACAAATTCATGTTTCATTCGTGCGAAACGGCGATTTATGAGAAATAACAATAAAATTGCTGTTTTAAACTTGCAAAAACATAGAAAAACGCTGTTTTTAACTATTCAAACTGATAAATTCATGTTTCTTTCGTGCGAAACGGCGATTTATGAGAAATGACGATAAAATTACTGTTGTAAACTTGCAAAAACATAGAAAAACGCTGTTGTCAACTATTCAAACTGATAAATTCATGTTTCTTCCGTGCGAAACGGCGATTTATGAGAAATGACGATAAAATTGCTGTATTAAACTTGCAAAAACATAGAAAAACGCTGTTTTCAACTATTCAAACTAACAAATTCATGTTTCTTCCGTGAGAAAGGGCGATTTATGAGAAATGACGATAAAATTTAACTTGCAAAAACATAGAAAAACGCTGTTTTGAACTTATCCAAACTGACAAATTTATGTTTCTTCCGTGCAAACCGTCGATTTATGAGAAATGACGATAAAATTGCTGTTTTAAACTTGCAAAAACATAGAAAAACGCTTTTTTCAACTATTCTAACTGATAAATTCATGTTTCTTCCGTGCGAAACGGCAATTTATGAGAAATGACGATAAAATTGCTGTTTTAAACTTGCAAAAACATAGAAAAACGCTGTTTTCAACTATTCAAACCGAAAAATTCATGTTTCTTTCGTGCGAAACGGCGATTTATGAGAAATGACGATAAAATTGCTGTTTTAAACTTGAAAAAACATAGAAAAACGCTGTTTTCAACTATTCAAACTGATAAATTCATGTTTCTTTCTTTTGAAACGGTGGATTTTTGTGAAATCACGATAAAACTGTTGTTTTAAACTAGCAAAACCAAGAAAACCTGTTTTCAACAATCTAAACTGACGTATTTAAATGCTGTTTTAAACATGCAAAAACATAGAAAACGCTGTTTTGAACTATCCAAACTGACAAATTCATGTTTCTTTCGTTCGAAACGGCGATTTATGGGAAATGACGATAAGATTGCTGTTTTAAACTTAAAAAAACATAGAAAAACGCTGTTTTAAACTATTCAAACTGATAAATTCATGTTTCTACCGTGCAAACCGGCGATTTATGAGAAATGACGATAAAATTGCTGTTTTAAACTTGCAAAAACATAGAAAAACGCTGTTTTAAACTATTCAAACTGATAAATTCATGTTTCTTTCGTTCTAAACGGTGGATTTTTGTGAAATCACGATAAAACTGCTGTTTTAACTAGCAAAACCAAGAAAACGCTGTTTTCAACAATCTAAACTGACGTATTTAAATGCTGTTTTAAACTTGCAAAAACATAGAAAACGCTCGTTTGAACTATGATGATAAATTCATGTTTCTTTTGTGCGAAAAGCGAATTTTTGTGAAATAACGATAAAACTGCTGTATTAAACTTGCAAAAAAAAGGTTTGAGGTTTGGGGTTGGGGTTCGAAGTATGAGGTTTGGGGTTTGAGGTTTGAGGTTTGGGGTTTAGGATTGGGGTTTAAGGTTTGGGGTTTGAGTTTTGGGGTTTGAGGTTGAGGTTTGGGGTTTGAGGTTTGGGGTTCACGGTTTGTGGTTTGGGGTTCGGGTTCGGTGTTTGAGGTTTGGAGTTTGGGGTTCGAGGTTTGAGGTTTGGGGTTGAGGTTTGGGGTTTGAGGTTTAGGGTTTGGGGTTCGAGTTTTGGGGTTTGGGGTTGAGGTTTGGGGTTGAGGTTTGGGGTTGAGGTTTGGGATTTGAGTTTAGGGATTTGGGGGTCGAAGTTCAAGGTTTGGTGTTCGAGGTTTGAGGTTTGGGGTTGAGGGTTTGAGGTTGGAGGTTTGAGGTTTGGGGGTTGAGGTTCGATGTTTGAGGTTTGGAGTTTGGGGTACGAGGTTTGAAGCTTGGGGTTGAGGTTTGTGGTTTGAGTTTGGGGATTGGGGTTCGGGGTTTTAGGTTTGGGGTTTGTGGTGTTTGGATTGGGTAAAATGTTTCTTTCGTTCGAAACGGCGAATTATGAGACTCAAATTGCTGTTTTAAACTTGTAAAAACATAAAAATCGCTGTTTACAACTAATCAAACTAATAAATTCATGTTTGTTTTGTTGGAAACTGCGGATTTCTGTGAAATCACGATAAAACGCTGTTTTCAACTATTTAAACTGATAAATTCATATTTCTTTCGTGAGAAACGGCGATTTAAGAGAAATGACGATAAAATTGCTGTTTTAAACTTGCAAAAACATAGAAAAACTCTGTTTTTAACTATTCAAACTGATAAATTCATGTTTCTTTCGTGCGAAACGGCGATTTATGAGAAATGACGATAAAATTACTGTTTTAAACTTGCAAAAACATAGAAAAACGCTGTTGTCAAATATTCAAACTGATAAATTCATGTTTCTTTTGTTCGAAACGGTGGATTTTTGTGAAACCACGATAAAACTGCTGTTTTAAACTAGCAAAACCAAGAAAACGCTGTTTTCAACAATCTAAACTGACGTATTTAAAATGCTGTTTTAAACTTGCAAAAACATAGAAAACGCTGTTTTGAACTATCCAAACTGACAAATTCATGTTTCTTTCGTGCGAAACGGCGATTTATGAGAAATGACGATAAGATTGCTGTTTTAAACCTGCAAAAACATAGAAAAACGCTGTTTTCAACTATTCATGCTGATAAATTCATGTTTCTTCCGTGCGAAACGGCAATTTATGAGAAATGACGATAAAATTGCTGTTTTAAACTTGCAAAAACATAGAAAAACGCTGTTTTCAACTATTCAAACTGAAAAATTCATGTTTCTTCCGTGCGAAACGGCGATTTATGAGAAATGACGATAAAATTGCTGTTTTAAATTTGCAAAAACATAGAATAACGCTGTTTTCAACTATTCAAACTGATAAATTTATGTTTCTTTCGTTTGAAACGGTGGATTTTTGTGAAATCACGATAAAACTGCTGTTTTAACTAGCAAAACTAAGAAAACGCTGTTTACAACAATCTAAACTGACGTATTTAAAATGCTGTTTTAAACTTGCAAAAACATATAAAACGCTGTTTTCAACTATTCAAACTGACAAATTCATGTTTTTTTCGTGCGAAACGGCGATTTATGAGAAATGACAATAAAATTGCTGTTTTAAACTTGCAAAAACATAGAAAAACGCTGTTTTTAACTATTCAAACTGATAAATTCATGTTTCTTTCGTGCGAAACGGCGATTTATGAGAAATGACGATAAAATTACTGTTGTAAACTTGCAAAAACATAGAAAAACGCTGTTGTCAACTATTCAAACGGATAAATTAATGTTTCTTTTGTTCAAAACGGTGGATTTTTGTGAAATCACGATAAAACTGCTGTTTTAAACTAGCAAAACCAAGAAAACGCTGTTTTCAACAATCTAAACTGACCTATTTAAATGCTGTTTTAAACTTGCAAAAACATAGAAAACGCTGTTTTGAACTATCCAAACTGACAAATTCATGTTTCTTTCGTGCGAAACGGCGATTTATGAGAAATGACGATAAGATTGCTGTTTTAAACTTGCAAAAACATAGAAAAACGCTGTTTTAAACTATTCATACTGATAAATTCATGTTTCTTCCGTGCGAAACGGCGATTTATGAGAAATGACGATAAAATTGCTGTTTTAAACTTGCAAAAACATAAAAAAAAACGCTGTTGTCAACTATTCAAACTGATAAATTCATGTTTCTTCCGTGCGAAACGGCGATTTATGAGAAATGACGATAAAATTGCTGTATTAAACTTGCAAAAACATAGAAAAACGCTGTTTTCAACTATTCAAACTGACAAATTCATGTTTCTTCCGTGAGAAAGGGCGATTTATGAGAAATGACGATAAAATTTAACTTGCAAAGACATAGAAAAACGCTGTTTTGAACTTATCCAAACTGACAAATTTATGTTTCTTCCGTGCAAACCGTCGATTTATGAGAAATGACGATAAAATTGCTGTTTTAAACTTGCAAAAACATAGAAAAACGCTTTTTTCAACTATTCTAACTGATAAATTCATGTTTCTTCCGTGCGAAACGGCAATTTATGAGAAATGACGATAAAATTGCTGTTTTAAACTTGCAAAAACATAGAAAAACGCTGTTTTCAACTATTCAAACTGAAAAATTCATGTTTCTTCCGTGCGAAACGGCGATTTATGAGAAATGACGATAAAATTGCTGTTTTAAACTTGAAAAAAACATAGAAAAACGCTGTTTTCAACTATTCAAACTGATAAATTCATGTTTCTTTCTTTTGAAACGGTGGATTTTTGTGAAATCACGATAAAACTGCTGTTTTAAACTAGCAAAACCAAGAAAACCTGTTTTCAACAATCTAAACTGACGTATTTAAATGCTGTTTTAAACATGCAAAAACATAGAAAACGCTGTTTTGAACTATCCAAACTGACAAATTCATGTTTCTTTCGTGCGAAACGGCGATTTATGGGAAATGACGATAAGATTGCTGTTTTAAACTTAAAAAAACATAGAAAATCGCTGTTTTAAACTATTCAAACTGATAAATTCATGTTTCTTCCGTGCAAACCGGCGATTTATGAGAAATGACGATAAAATTGCTGTTTTAAACTTGCAAAAACATAGAAAAACGCTGTTTTCAACTATTCAAACTGATAAATTCATGTTTCTTTCGTTCGAAACGGTGGATTTTTGTGAAATCACGATAAAACTGCTGTTTTAACTAGCAAAACCAAGAAAACGCTGTTTTCAACAATCTAAACTGACGTATTTAAATGCTGTTTTAAACTTACAAAAACATAGAAAACGCTCGTTTGAACTATGATGATAAATTCATGTTTCTTTTGTGCGAAAAGCGAATTTTTGTGAAATAACGATAAAACTGCTGTATTAAACTTGCAAAAAAAAGGTTTGAGGTTTGGGTTTGGGGTTCGAAGTATGAGGTTTGGGGTTTGAGGTTTGAGGTTTGGGGTTGAGGATTGGGGTTTAAGGTTTGGGGTTTGAGTTTTGGGGTTTGGGGTTGAGGTTTGGGGTTTGAGGTTTGGGGTTCACGGTTTGTGGTTTGGGGTTCGGGTTCGGTGTTTGAGGTTTGGAGTTTGGGGTTCGAGGTTTGAGGTTTGGGGTTCGAGGTTTGAGGTTTGGGGTTGAGGTTTGGGGTTTGAGGTTTAGGGTTTGGGGTTCGAGTTTTGGGGTTTGGGGTTGAGGTTTGTGGTTGAGGTTTGGGGTTGAGGTTTGGGGTTGAGGTTTAGGGTTGAGGTTTGGGGTTGAGGTTTGGGGTTTGAGTTTAGGGATTTGGGGGTCGAAGTTTAAGGTTTGGTGTTCGAGGTTTGAGGTTTGGGGTTGAGGGTTTGAGGTTGGAGGTTTGAGGTTTGGGGGTTGAGGTTCGATGTTTGAGGTTTGGAGTTTGGGGTACGAGGTTTGAAGCTTGGGGTTGAGGTTTGTGGTTTGAGTTTGGGGATTGGGGTTCGGGGTTTTAGGTTTGGGGTTTGTGGTGTTTGGATTGGGTAAAATGTTTCTTTCGTTCGAAACGGCGAATTATGAGATTCAAATTGCTGTTTTAAACTTGTAAAAACATAAAAATCGCTGTTTACAACTAATCAAACTGATAAATTCATGTTTGTTTTGTTGGAAACTGCGGATTTCTGTGAAATCACGATAAAACGCTGTTTTCAACTATTTAAACTGATAAATTCATATTTCTTTCGTGAGAAACGGCGATTTAAGAGAAATGACGATAAAATTGCTGTTTTAAACTTGCAAAAACATAGAAAAACTCTGTTTTCAACTATTCAAACTGATAAAGTCATGTTTCTTTCCTTCGAAACGGTGGATTTTTGTGAAATCACAAAAAAACTGCTGTTTTAAACTTGCAAAAACATAGAAAAACGCTGTTTTCAACTATTCAAACTGATAAATTGATGTTTCTTATGTGCAAAATGGCGATTTTTGAGAAATGACGATAAAATTGCAGTTTTAAATTTGCAAAAACATAGAAAAACCCTGTTTTTAACTATTCAAACTGATAAATTCATGTTTCTTTCGTGCGAAACGGCGATTTATGAGAAATGACGATAAAATTGCTGTTTTAAACTTGCAAAAACATAGAAAAACGCTGTTTTCAACTATTCAAACTGAAAAATTCATGTTTCTTCCGTGCGAAACGGCGATTTATGAGAAATGACGATAAAATTGCTGTTTTAAATTTGCAAAAACATAGAAAAACGCTGTTTTGAACTATCCAAACTGACAAATTTTTGTTTCTTTCGTGCGAAACGGCGATTTATGAGAAATGACGATAAGATTGCTGTTTTAAACCTGCAAAAACATAGAAAAACGCTGTTTTCAACTATTCATGCTGATAAATTCATGTTTCTTTCGTGCGAAACGGCAATTTATGAGAAATGACGATAAAATTGCTGTTTTAAACTTGCAAAAACATAGAAAAACGCTGTTTTCAACTATTCAAACTGAAAAATTCATGTTTCTTCCGTGCGAAACGGCGATTTATGAGAAATGACGATAAAATTACTGTTGTAAACTTGCAAAAACATAGAAAAACGCTGTTGTCAACTATTCAAACGGATAAATTAATGTTTCTTTTGTTCAAAACGGTGGATTTTTGTGAAATCACGATAAAACTGCTGTTTTAAACTAGCAAAACCAAGAAAACGCTGTTTTCAACAATCTAAACTGACCTATTTAAATGCTGTTTTAAACTTGCAAAAACATAGAAAACGCTGTTTTGAACTATCCAAACTGACAAATTCATGTTTCTTTCGTGCGAAACGGCGATTTATGAGAAATGACGATAAGATTGCTGTTTTAAACTTGCAAAAACATAGAAAAACGCTGTTTTAAACTATTCAAACTGATAAATTCATGTTTCTTCCGTGCGAAACGGCGATTTATGAGAAATGACGATAAAATTGCTGTTTTAAACTTGCAAAAACATAAAAAAAAACGCTGTTTTCAACTATTCAAACTGATAAATTCATGTTTCTTCCGTGCGAAACGGCGATTTATGAGAAATGACGATAAAATTGCTGTATTTAACTTGCAAAAACATAGAAAAACGCTGTTTTCAACTATTCAAACTGACAAATTCATGTTTCTTCCGTGCGAAAGGGCGATTTATGAGAAATGACGATAAAATTTAACTTGCAAAAAGATAGAAAAACGCTGTTTTGAACTTATCCAAACTGACAAATTTATGTTTCTTCCGTGCAAACCGTCGATTTATGAGAAATGACGATAAAATTGCTGTTTTAAACTTGCAAAAACATAGAAAAACGCTTTTTTCAACTATTCTAACTGATAAATTCATGTTTCTTCCGTGCGAAACGGCAATTTATGAGAAATGACGATAAAATTTCTGTTTTAAACTTGCAAAAACATAGAATTCAAACTGATAAATTCATGTTTCTTTCGTTCGAAACGGTGGATTTTTGTGAAATCACGATAAAACTGCTGTTTTAACTAGCAAAACCAAGAAAACGCTGTTTTCAACAATCTAAACTGACGTATTTAAATGCTGTTTTAAACTTGCAAAAACATAGAAAACGCTCGTTTGAACTATGATGATAAATTCATGTTTCTTTTGTGCGAAACAGCGAATTTTTGTGAAATAACGATAAAACTGCTGTATTAAACTTGCAAAAAAAAGGTTTGAGGTTTGGGGTTGGGGTTCGAAGTATGAGGTTTGGGGTTCGAGGTTTGAGGTTTGGGGTTGAGGATTGGGGTTTAAGGTTTGGGGTTTGAGTTTTGGGGTTTGGGGTTGAGGTTTGGGGTTTGAGGTTTGTGGTTCACGGTTTGTGGTTTTGGGTTCGGGTTCGGTGTTTGAGGTTTGGAGTTTGGGGTTCGAGGTTTGAGGTTTGGGGTTCGAGGTTTGAGGTTTGGGGTTGAGGTTTGGGGTTTGAGGTTTAGGGTTTGGGGTTCGAGTTTTGGGGTTTGGGGTTGAGGTTTGGGGTTGAGGTTTGGGGTTGAGGTTTGGGGTTGAGGTTTAGGGTTGAGGTTTGGGGTTGAGGTTTGGGGTTTGAGGTTAGGGATTTGGGGGTCGAAGTTTAAGGTTTGGTGTTCGAGGTTTGAGGTTTGGGGTTGAGGGTTTGAGGTTGGAGGTTTGAGGTTTGGGGGTTGAGGTTCGATGTTTGAGGTTTGGAGTTTGGGGTACGAGGTTTGAAGCTTGGGGTTGAGGTTTGTGGTTTGAGTTTGGGGATTGGGGTTCGGGGTTTTAGGTTTGGGGTTTGTGGTGTTTGGATTGGGTAAAATGTTTCTTTCGTTCGAAACGGCAAATTATGAGATTCAAATTGCTGTTTTAAACTTGTAAAAACATAAAAATCGCTGTTTACAACTAATCAAACTGATAAATTCATGTTTGTTTTGTTGGAAACTGCGGATTTCTGTGAAATCACGATAAAACGCTGTTTTCAACTATTTAAACTGATAAATTCATATTTCTTTCGTGAGAAACGGCGATTTAAGAGAAATGACGATAAAATTGCTGTTTTAAACTTGCAAAAACATAGAAAAACTCTGTTTTCAACTATTCAAACTGATAAAGTCATGTTTCTTTCCTTCGAAACGGTGGATTTTTGTGAAATCACGATAAAACTGCTGTTTTAAACTTGCAAAAACATAGAATAACGCTGTTTTCAACTATTCAAACTGATAAATTTATGTTTCTTTCGTTTGAAACGGTGGATTTTTGTGAAATCACGATAAAACTGCTGTTTTAACTAGCAAAACTAAGAAAACGCTGTTTACAACAATCTAAACTGACGTATTTAAAATGCTGTTTTAAACTTGCAAAAACATATAAAACGCTGTTTTCAACTATTCAAACTGACAAATTCATGTTTTTTTCGTGCGAAACGGCGATTTATGAGAAATGACAATAAAATTGCTGTTTTAAACTTGCAAAAACATAGAAAAACGCTGTTTTTAACTATTCAAACTGATAAATTCATGTTTCTTTCGTGCGAAACGGCGATTTATGAGAAATGACGATAAAATTACTGTTGTAAACTTGCAAAAACATAGAAAAACGCTGTTGTCAACTATTCAAACGGATAAATTAATGTTTCTTTTGTTCAAAACGGTGGATTTTTGTGAAATCACGATAAAACTGCTGTTTTAAACTAGCAAAACCAAGAAAACGCTGTTTTCAACAATCTAAACTGACCTATTTAAATGCTGTTTTAAACTTGCAAAAACATAGAAAACGCTGTTTTGAACTATCCAAACTGACAAATTCATGTTTCTTTCGTGCGAAACGGCGATTTATGAGAAATGACGATAAGATTGCTGTTTTAAACTTGCAAAAACATAGAAAAACGCTGTTTTAAACTATTCATACTGATAAATTCATGTTTCTTCCGTGCGAAACGGCGATTTATGAGAAATGACGATAAAATTGCTGTTTTAAACTTGCAAAAACATAAAAAAAAACGCTGTTGTCAACTATTCAAACTGATAAATTCATGTTTCTTCCGTGCGAAACGGCGATTTATGAGAAATGACGATAAAATTGCTGTATTAAACTTGCAAAAACATAGAAAAACGCTGTTTTCAACTATTCAAACTGACAAATTCATGTTTCTTCCGTGAGAAAGGGCGATTTATGAGAAATGACGATAAAATTTAACTTGCAAAAACATAGAAAAACGCTGTTTTGAACTTATCCAAACTGACAAATTTATGTTTCTTCCGTGCAAACCGTCGATTTATGAGAAATGACGATAAAATTGCTGTTTTAAACTTGCAAAAACATAGAAAAACGCTTTTTTCAACTATTCTAACTGATAAATTCATGTTTCTTCCGTGCGAAACGGCAATTTATGAGAAATGACGATAAAATTGCTGTTTTAAACTTGCAAAAACATAGAAAAACGCTGTTTTCAACTATTCAAACTGAAAAATTCATGTTTCTTCCGTGCGAAACGGCGATTTATGAGAAATGACGATAAAATTGCTGTTTTAAACTTGAAAAAAACATAGAAAAACGCTGTTTTCAACTATTCAAACTGATAAATTCATGTTTCTTTCTTTTGAAACGGTGGATTTTTGTGAAATCACGATAAAACTGCTGTTTTAAACTAGCAAAACCAAGAAAACCTGTTTTCAACAATCTAAACTGACGTATTTAAATGCTGTTTTAAACATGCAAAAACATAGAAAACGCTGTTTTGAACTATCCAAACTGACAAATTCATGTTTCTTTCGTGCGAAACGGCGATTTATGGGAAATGACGATAAGATTGCTGTTTTAAACTTAAAAAAACATAGAAAATCGCTGTTTTAAACTATTCAAACTGATAAATTCATGTTTCTTCCGTGCAAACCGGCGATTTATGAGAAATGACGATAAAATTGCTGTTTTAAACTTGCAAAAACATAGAAAAACGCTGTTTTCAACTATTCAAACTGATAAATTCATGTTTCTTTCGTTCGAAACGGTGGATTTTTGTGAAATCACGATAAAACTGCTGTTTTAACTAGCAAAACCAAGAAAACGCTGTTTTCAACAATCTAAACTGACGTATTTAAATGCTGTTTTAAACTTGCAAAAACATAGAAAACGCTCGTTTGAACTATGATGATAAATTCATGTTTCTTTTGTGCGAAAAGCGAATTTTTGTGAAATAACGATAAAACTGCTGTATTAAACTTGCAAAAAAAAGGTTTGAGGTTTGGGGTTGGGGTTCGAAGTATGAGGTTTGGGGTTTGAGGTTTGAGGTTTGGGGTTGAGGATTGGGGTTTAAGGTTTGGGGTTTGAGTTTTGGGGTTTGGGGTTGAGGTTTGGGGTTTGAGGTTTGGGGTTCACGGTTTGTGGTTTGGGGTTCGGGTTCGGTGTTTGAGGTTTGGAGTTTGGGGTTCGAGGTTTGAGGTTTGGGGTTCGAGGTTTGAGGTTTGGGGTTGAGGTTTGGGGTTTGAGGTTTAGGGTTTGGGGTTCGAGTTTTGGGGTTTGGGGTTGAGGTTTGTGGTTGAGGTTTGGGGTTGAGGTTTGGGGTTGAGGTTTAGGGTTGAGGTTTGGGGTTGAGGTTTGGGGTTTGAGTTTAGGGATTTGGGGGTCGAAGTTTAAGATTTGGTGTTCGAGGTTTGAGGTTTGGGGTTGAGGGTTTGAGGTTGGAGGTTTGAGGTTTGGGGGTTGAGGTTCGATGTTTGAGGTTTGGAGTTTGGGGTACGAGGTTTGAAGCTTGGGGTTGAGGTTTGTGGTTTGAGTTTGGGGATTGGGGTTCGGGGTTTTAGGTTTGGGGTTTGTGGTGTTTGGATTGGGTAAAATGTTTCTTTCGTTCGAAACGGCGAATTATGAGATTCAAATTGCTGTTTTAAACTTGTAAAAACATAAAAATCGCTGTTTACAACTAATCAAACTGATAAATTCATGTTTGTTTTGTTGGAAACTGCGGATTTCTGTGAAATCACGATAAAACGCTGTTTTCAACTATTTAAACTGATAAATTCATATTTCTTTCGTGAGAAACGGCGATTTAAGAGAAATGACGATAAAATTGCTGTTTTAAACTTGCAAAAACATAGAAAAACTCTGTTTTCAACTATTCAAACTGATAAAGTCATGTTTCTTTCCTTCGAAACGGTGGATTTTTGTGAAATCACAAAAAAACTGCTGTTTTAAACTTGCAAAAACATAGAAAAACGCTGTTTTCAACTATTCAAACTGATAAATTGATGTTTCTTATGTGCAAAATGGCGATTTTTGAGAAATGACGATAAAATTGCAGTTTTAAATTTGCAAAAACATAGAAAAACCCTGTTTTTAACTATTCAAACTGATAAATTCATGTTTCTTTCGTGCGAAACGGCGATTTATGAGAAATGACGATAAAATTGCTGTTTTAAACTTGCAAAAACATAGAAAAACGCTGTTTTCAACTATTCAAACTGAAAAATTCATGTTTCTTCCGTGCGAAACGGCGATTTATGAGAAATGACGATAAAATTGCTGTTTTAAATTTGCAAAAACATAGAAAAACGCTGTTTTGAACTATCCAAACTGACAAATTTTTGTTTCTTTCGTGCGAAACGGCGATTTATGAGAAATGACGATAAGATTGCTGTTTTAAACCTGCAAAAACATAGAAAAACGCTGTTTTCAACTATTCATGCTGATAAATTCATGTTTCTTTCGTGAGAAACGGCAATTTATGAGAAATGACGATAAAATTGCTGTTTTAAACTTGCAAAAACATAGAAAAACGCTGTTTTCAACTATTCAAACTGAAAAATTCATGTTTCTTCCGTGCGAAACGGCGATTTATGAGAAATGACGATAAAATTACTGTTGTAAACTTGCAAAAACATAGAAAAACGCTGTTGTCAACTATTCAAACGGATAAATTAATGTTTCTTTTGTTCAAAACGGTGGATTTTTGTGAAATCACGATAAAACTGCTGTTTTAAACTAGCAAAACCAAGAAAACGCTGTTTTCAACAATCTAAACTGACCTATTTAAATGCTGTTTTAAACTTGCAAAAACATAGAAAACGCTGTTTTGAACTATCCAAACTGACAAATTCATGTTTCTTTCGTGCGAAACGGCGATTTATGAGAAATGACGATAAGATTGCTGTTTTAAACTTGCAAAAACATAGAAAAACGCTGTTTTAAACTATTCAAACTGATAAATTCATGTTTCTTCCGTGCGAAACGGCGATTTATGAGAAATGACGATAAAATTGCTGTTTTAAACTTGCAAAAACATAAAAAAAAACGCTGTTTTCAATTATTCAAACTGATAAATTCATGTTTCTTCCGTGCGAAACGGCGATTTATGAGAAATGACGATAAAATTGCTGTATTTAACTTGCAAAAACATAGAAAAACGCTGTTTTCAACTATTCAAACTGACAAATTCATGTTTCTTCCGTGCGAAAGGGCGATTTATGAGAAATGACGATAAAATTTAACTTGCAAAAAGATAGAAAAACGCTGTTTTGAACTTATCCAAACTGACAAATTTATGTTTCTTCCGTGCAAACCGTCGATTTATGAGAAATGACGATAAAATTGCTGTTTTAAACTTGCAAAAACATAGAAAAACGCTTTTTTCAACTATTCTAACTGATAAATTCATGTTTCTTCCGTGCGAAACGGCAATTTATGAGAAATGACGATAAAATTTCTGTTTTAAACTTGCAAAAACATAGAATTCAAACTGATAAATTCATGTTTCTTTCGTTCGAAACGGTGGATTTTTGTGAAATCACGATAAAACTGCTGTTTTAACTAGCAAAACCAAGAAAACGCTGTTTTCAACAATCTAAACTGACGTATTTAAATGCTGTTTTAAACTTGCAAAAACATAGAAAACGCTCGTTTGAACTATGATGATAAATTCATGTTTCTTTTGTGCGAAACAGCGAATTTTTGTGAAATAACGATAAAACTGCTGTATTAAACTTGCAAAAAAAAGGTTTGAGGTTTGGGGTTGGGGTTCGAAGTATGAGGTTTGGGGTTCGAGGTTTGAGGTTTGGGGTTGAGGATTGGGGTTTAAGGTTTGGGGTTTGAGTTTTGGGGTTTGGGGTTGAGGTTTGGGGTTTGAGGTTTGTGGTTCACGGTTTGTGGTTTTGGGTTCGGGTTCGGTGTTTGAGGTTTGGAGTTTGGGGTTCGAGGTTTGAGGTTTGGGGTTCGAGGTTTGAGGTTTGGGGTTGAGGTTTGGGGTTTGAGGTTTAGGGTTTGGGGTTCGAGTTTTGGGGTTTGGGGTTGAGGTTTGGGGTTGAGGTTTGGGGTTGAGGTTTGGGGTTGAGGTTTAGGGTTGAGGTTTGGGGTTGAGGTTTGGGGTTTGAGGTTAGGGATTTGGGGGTCGAAGTTTAAGGTTTGGTGTTCGAGGTTTGAGGTTTGGGGTTGAGGGTTTGAGGTTGGAGGTTTGAGGTTTGGGGGTTGAGGTTCGATGTTTGAGGTTTGGAGTTTGGGGTACGAGGTTTGAAGCTTGGGGTTGAGGTTTGTGGTTTGAGTTTGGGGATTGGGGTTCGGGGTTTTAGGTTTGGGGTTTGTGGTGTTTGGATTGGGTAAAATGATCCTTTCGTTCGAAACGGCAAATTATGAGATTCAAATTGCTGTTTTAAACTTGTAAAAACATAAAAATCGCTGTTTACAACTAATCAAACTGATAAATTCATGTTTGTTTTGTTGGAAACTGCGGATTTCTGTGAAATCACGATAAAACGCTGTTTTCAACTATTTAAACTGATAAATTCATATTTCTTTCGTGAGAAACGGCGATTTAAGAGAAATGACGATAAAATTGCTGTTTTAAACTTGCAAAAACATAGAAAAACTCTGTTTGCAACTATTCAAACTGATAAAGTCATGTTTCTTTCCTTCGAAACGGTGGATTTTTGTGAAATCACGATAAAACTGCTGTTTTAAACTTGCAAAAACATAGAAAAACGCTGTTTTCAACTATTCAAACTGATAAATTGATGTTTCTTATGTGCGAAATGGCGATTTTTGAGAAATGACGATAAAATTGCAGTTTTAAATTTGCAAAAACATAGAAAAACGCTGTTTTTAACTATTCGAACACATAAATTCATGTTTCTTTCGTGCGAAACGGCGATTTATGAGAAATGACGATAAAATTACTGTTTTAAACTTGCAAAAACATAGAAAAACGCTGTTTTCTACTATTCAAACTGATAAATTCATGTTTCTTTCCTTCGAAGCGGTGGATTTTTGTGAAATCACGATAAAACTGCTGTTTTAAACTAGCAAAACTAAGAAAACGCTGTTTTCAACAATCTAAACTGACGTATTTAAAATGCTGTTTTAAACTTGCAAAAACATAGAAAACGCTGTTTTGAACTATCCAAACTGACAAATTTATGTTTCTTCCGTGCAAACTGGCGATTTAAGAGAAATGACGATAAAATTGCTGTTTTAAACTTGAAAAAACATAGAAAAACGCTGTTTTCAGCTATTCAAACTGATAAATTAATGTTTCTTTCTTTCGAAACGGTGGATTTTTGTGAAATCATGATAAAACTGCTGTTTTAAACTAGCAAAACCAAGAAAACGCTGTTTTCAACAATCTAAACTGACGTATTTAAATGCTGTTTTAAACTTGCAAAAACATAGAAAACGCTGTTTTGAAATATCCAAACTGACAAATTCATGTTTCTATAGTGCGAAACGGCGATTTATGAGAAATGACGATAAGATTGCTGTTTTAAACTTGCAAAAACATAGAAAAACGCTGTTTTCAACTATCCAAACTGACAAATTCATGTTTCTATAGTGCGAAACGGCGATTTATGAGAAATGGCGATAAGATTGCTGTTTTAAACTTGCATAAACATAGAAAAACGCTGTTTTGAACTTATCCAAACTGACAAATTTATGTTTCTTCCTGGCAAACCGGCGATTTATGAGAAATGACGATAAAAATGCTGTTTTAAACTTAAAAAAACATAGAAAAACGCTGTTTTTAACTATTCAAACTGATAAATTCATGTTTCTTTCGTGCGAAACGGCGATTTATGAGAAATGACGATAAAATTACTGTTTTAAACTGGCAAAAACATAGAAAAACGCTGTTTTCAACTATTTAAACTGACAAATTCATGTTTCTTTCGTTCGAAACGGTGGATTTTTGTGAAATCACGATAAAACTGCTGTTTTAAACTAGCAAAACCAAGAAAACGCTGTTTTCAACAATCTAAACTGACGTATTTAAAATGCTGTTTTAAATTTGCAAAAACATAGAAAACGCTGGTTTGAACTATCCAAACTGACAAATTCTTGTTTCTTTCGTGCGAAACGGCGATTTATGAGAAATGACGGTAAAATAGCTGTTTTAAACTTACAAAAACATAGAAAAACGCTGTTTTCAACTATTCAAACTGACAAATTCATGTTTCTTACGTGCGAAACGGCGATTTATGAGAAATGACGATAAAATTTAACTTGCAAAAACATAGAAAAACGCTGTTTTCAAATATTCAAACTGACAAATTCATGTTTCTTCCGTGTGAAACGGCGATTTATGAGAAATAACGATAAAATTGCTGTTTTAAAATTGCAAAAACATAGAAAAACGCTGTTTTCTACTATCCAAACTAACAAATTCATGTTTCTTCCGTGCGAAACGGCGATTTATGAGAAATGACGATAAAATTGCTGTTTTAAACTTGCAAAAACATAGAAAAACGCTTTTTTCAACTATTCAAACTGATAAATTCATGTTTCTTTCGTTAGAAACGGTGCATTTTTGTGCAATCACGATAAAACTGCTGTTTTAAACTAGCAAAACCAAGAAAACGCTGTTTTCAACAATCTAAACTGACGTATTTAAAATGCTGTTTTAAACTTGAAAAAACATAGAAAACGCTGTTTTGAACTATCCAAACTAACAAATTCATGTTTCTTTCTTGCGAAACGGCGATTTATGAGAAATGACGATAAAATTGCTGTTTTAAACTTGCAAAAACATAGAATAACGCTGTTTTCAACTATTCAAACTGATAAATTCATGTTTCTTTCGTTCGAAACGGTGGATTTTTGTGAAATCACGATAAAATTGCTGTTTTAAACTAGCAAAACCAAGAAAACGCTGTTTTCAACAATCTAAACTGACGTATTTAAAATGCTGTTTTAAACTTGCAAAAACATAGAAAAACGCTGTTTTTAACTATTCAAACTGATAAATTCATGTTTCTTTCGTTCGAAACGGTGGATTTTTGTGAAATCACGATAAAACTGCTGTTCTAAACTAGCAAAACCAAGAAAACGCTGTTTTCAACAATCTAAACTGACGTATTAAAAATGCTGTTTTAAACTTGCAAAAACATAGAAAACGCTGCTTTGAACTTATCCAAACTGACAAATTTATGTTTCTTCCGTGCAAACCGGCGATTTATGAGAAATGACGATAAAATTGCTGTTTTAAACTTGAAAAAACATAGAAAAACGCTGTTTTCAACTATTCAAACTGATAAATTCATGTTTCTTCCGTGCAAACCGGCGATTTATGAGAAATGACGATAAAATTGATGTTTTAAACTTGAAAAAACATAGAAAAACGCTGTTTTCAACTATTCAAACTGACAAATTCATGTTTCTTCCGTGCGAAAGGGCGATTTATGAGAAATGACGATAAAATTTAACTTGCAAAAAGATAGAAAAACGCTGTTTTCAACTTATCCAAACTGACAAATTTATGTTTCTTCCGTGCAAACCGTCGATTTATGAGAAATGACGATAAAATTGCTGTTTTAAACTTGCAAAAACATAGAAAAACGCTTTTTTCAACTATTCTAACTGATAAATTCATGTTTCTTCCGTGCGAAACGGCAATTTATGAGAAATGACGATAAAATTTCTGTTTTAAACTTGCAAAAACATAGAATTCAAACTGATAAATTCATGTTTCTTTCGTTCGAAACGGTGGATTTTTGTGAAATCACGATAAAACTGCTGTTTTAACTAGCAAAACCAAGAAAACGCTGTTTTCAACAATCTAAACTGACGTATTTAAATGCTGTTTTAAACTTGCAAAAACATAGAAAACGCTCGTTTGAACTATGATGATAAATTCATGTTTCTTTTGTGCGAAACAGCGAATTTTTGTGAAATAACGATAAAACTGCTGTATTAAACTTGCAAAAAAAAGGTTTGAGGTTTGGGGTTGGGGTTCGAAGTATGAGGTTTGGGGTTCGAGGTTTGAGGTTTGGGGTTGAGGATTGGGGTTTAAGGTTTGGGGTTTGAGTTTTGGGGTTTGGGGTTGAGGTTTGGGGTTTGAGGTTTGTGGTTCACGGTTTGTGGTTTTGGGTTCGGGTTCGGTGTTTGAGGTTTGGAGTTTGGGGTTCGAGGTTTGAGGTTTGGGGTTCGAGGTTTGAGGTTTGGGGTTGAGGTTTGGGGTTTGAGGTTTAGGGTTTGGGGTTCGAGTTTTGGGGTTTGGGGTTGAGGTTTGGGGTTGAGGTTTGGGGTTGAGGTTTGGGGTTGAGGTTTAGGGTTGAGGTTTGGGGTTGAGGTTTGGGGTTTGAGGTTAGGGATTTGGGGGTCGAAGTTTAAGGTTTGGTGTTCGAGGTTTGAGGTTTGGGGTTGAGGGTTTGAGGTTGGAGGTTTGAGGTTTGGGGGTTGAGGTTCGATGTTTGAGGTTTGGAGTTTGGGGTACGAGGTTTGAAGCTTGGGGTTGAGGTTTGTGGTTTGAGTTTGGGGATTGGGGTTCGGGGTTTTAGGTTTGGGGTTTGTGGTGTTTGGATTGGGTAAAATGATCCTTTCGTTCGAAACGGCAAATTATGAGATTCAAATTGCTGTTTTAAACTTGTAAAAACATAAAAATCGCTGTTTACAACTAATCAAACTGATAAATTCATGTTTGTTTTGTTGGAAACTGCGGATTTCTGTGAAATCACGATAAAACGCTGTTTTCAACTATTTAAACTGATAAATTCATATTTCTTTCGTGAGAAACGGCGATTTAAGAGAAATGACGATAAAATTGCTGTTTTAAACTTGCAAAAACATAGAAAAACTCTGTTTGCAACTATTCAAACTGATAAAGTCATGTTTCTTTCCTTCGAAACGGTGGATTTTTGTGAAATCACGATAAAACTGCTGTTTTAAACTTGCAAAAACATAGAAAAACGCTGTTTTCAACTATTCAAACTGATAAATTGATGTTTCTTATGTGCGAAATGGCGATTTTTGAGAAATGACGATAAAATTGCAGTTTTAAATTTGCAAAAACATAGAAAAACGCTGTTTTTAACTATTCGAACACATAAATTCATGTTTCTTTCGTGCGAAACGGCGATTTATGAGAAATGACGATAAAATTACTGTTTTAAACTTGCAAAAACATAGAAAAACGCTGTTTTCTACTATTCAAACTGATAAATTCATGTTTCTTTCCTTCGAAGCGGTGGATTTTTGTGAAATCACGATAAAACTGCTGTTTTAAACTAGCAAAACTAAGAAAACGCTGTTTTCAACAATCTAAACTGACGTATTTAAAATGCTGTTTTAAACTTGCAAAAACATAGAAAACGCTGTTTTGAACTATCCAAACTGACAAATTTATGTTTCTTCCGTGCAAACTGGCGATTTAAGAGAAATGACGATAAAATTGCTGTTTTAAACTTGAAAAAACATAGAAAAACGCTGTTTTCAGCTATTCAAACTGATAAATTAATGTTTCTTTCTTTCGAAACGGTGGATTTTTGTGAAATCATGATAAAACTGCTGTTTTAAACTAGCAAAACCAAGAAAACGCTGTTTTCAACAATCTAAACTGACGTATTTAAATGCTGTTTTAAACTTGCAAAAACATAGAAAACGCTGTTTTGAAATATCCAAACTGACAAATTCATGTTTCTATAGTGCGAAACGGCGATTTATGAGAAATGACGATAAGATTGCTGTTTTAAACTTGCAAAAACATAGAAAAACGCTGTTTTCAACTATCCAAACTGACAAATTCATGTTTCTATAGTGCGAAACGGCGATTTATGAGAAATGGCGATAAGATTGCTGTTTTAAACTTGCATAAACATAGAAAAACGCTGTTTTGAACTTATCCAAACTGACAAATTTATGTTTCTTCCTGGCAAACCGGCGATTTATGAGAAATGACGATAAAAATGCTGTTTTAAACTTAAAAAAACATAGAAAAACGCTGTTTTTAACTATTCAAACTGATAAATTCATGTTTCTTTCGTGCGAAACGGCGATTTATGAGAAATGACGATAAAATTACTGTTTTAAACTGGCAAAAACATAGAAAAACGCTGTTTTCAACTATTTAAACTGACAAATTCATGTTTCTTTCGTTCGAAACGGTGGATTTTTGTGAAATCACGATAAAACTGCTGTTTTAAACTAGCAAAACCAAGAAAACGCTGTTTTCAACAATCTAAACTGACGTATTTAAAATGCTGTTTTAAATTTGCAAAAACATAGAAAACGCTGGTTTGAACTATCCAAACTGACAAATTCTTGTTTCTTTCGTGCGAAACGGCGATTTATGAGAAATGACGGTAAAATAGCTGTTTTAAACTTACAAAAACATAGAAAAACGCTGTTTTCAACTATTCAAACTGACAAATTCATGTTTCTTACGTGCGAAACGGCGATTTATGAGAAATGACGATAAAATTTAACTTGCAAAAACATAGAAAAACGCTGTTTTCAAATATTCAAACTGACAAATTCATGTTTCTTCCGTGTGAAACGGCGATTTATGAGAAATAACGATAAAATTGCTGTTTTAAAATTGCAAAAACATAGAAAAACGCTGTTTTCTACTATCCAAACTAACAAATTCATGTTTCTTCCGTGCGAAACGGCGATTTATGAGAAATGACGATAAAATTGCTGTTTTAAACTTGCAAAAACATAGAAAAACGCTTTTTTCAACTATTCAAACTGATAAATTCATGTTTCTTTCGTTAGAAACGGTGCATTTTTGTGCAATCACGATAAAACTGCTGTTTTAAACTAGCAAAACCAAGAAAACGCTGTTTTCAACAATCTAAACTGACGTATTTAAAATGCTGTTTTAAACTTGAAAAAACATAGAAAACGCTGTTTTGAACTATCCAAACTAACAAATTCATGTTTCTTTCTTGCGAAACGGCGATTTATGAGAAATGACGATAAAATTGCTGTTTTAAACTTGCAAAAACATAGAATAACGCTGTTTTCAACTATTCAAACTGATAAATTCATGTTTCTTTCGTTCGAAACGGTGGATTTTTGTGAAATCACGATAAAATTGCTGTTTTAAACTAGCAAAACCAAGAAAACGCTGTTTTCAACAATCTAAACTGACGTATTTAAAATGCTGTTTTAAACTTGCAAAAACATAGAAAAACGCTGTTTTTAACTATTCAAACTGATAAATTCATGTTTCTTTCGTTCGAAACGGTGGATTTTTGTGAAATCACGATAAAACTGCTGTTCTAAACTAGCAAAACCAAGAAAACGCTGTTTTCAACAATCTAAACTGACGTATTAAAAATGCTGTTTTAAACTTGCAAAAACATAGAAAACGCTGCTTTGAACTTATCCAAACTGACAAATTTATGTTTCTTCCGTGCAAACCGGCGATTTATGAGAAATGACGATAAAATTGCTGTTTTAAACTTGAAAAAACATAGAAAAACGCTGTTTTCAACTATTCAAACTGATAAATTCATGTTTCTTCCGTGCAAACCGGCGATTTATGAGAAATGACGATAAAATTGATGTTTTAAACTTGAAAAAACATAGAAAAACGCTGTTTTCAACTATTCAAACTGACAAATTCATGTTTCTTCCGTGCGAAAGGGCGATTTATGAGAAATGACGATAAAATTTAACTTGCAAAAAGATAGAAAAACGCTGTTTTCAACTTATCCAAACTGACAAATTTATGTTTCTTCCGTGCAAACCGTCGATTTATGAGAAATGACGATAAAATTGCTGTTTTAAACTTGCAAAAACATAGAAAAACGCTTTTTTCAACTATTCTAACTGATAAATTCATGTTTCTTCCGTGCGAAACGGCAATTTATGAGAAATGACGATAAAATTTCTGTTTTAAACTTGCAAAAACATAGAATTCAAACTGATAAATTCATGTTTCTTTCGTTCGAAACGGTGGATTTTTGTGAAATCACGATAAAACTGCTGTTTTAACTAGCAAAACCAAGAAAACGCTGTTTTCAACAATCTAAACTGACGTATTTAAATGCTGTTTTAAACTTGCAAAAACATAGAAAACGCTCGTTTGAACTATGATGATAAATTCATGTTTCTTTTGTGCGAAACAGCGAATTTTTGTGAAATAACGATAAAACTGCTGTATTAAACTTGCAAAAAAAAGGTTTGAGGTTTGGGGTTGGGGTTCGAAGTATGAGGTTTGGGGTTCGAGGTTTGAGGTTTGGGGTTGAGGATTGGGGTTTAAGGTTTGGGGTTTGAGTTTTGGGGTTTGGGGTTGAGGTTTGGGGTTTGAGGTTTGTGGTTCACGGTTTGTGGTTTTGGGTTCGGGTTCGGTGTTTGAGGTTTGGAGTTTGGGGTTCGAGGTTTGAGGTTTGGGGTTCGAGGTTTGAGGTTTGGGGTTGAGGTTTGGGGTTTGAGGTTTAGGGTTTGGGGTTCGAGTTTTGGGGTTTGGGGTTGAGGTTTGGGGTTGAGGTTTGGGGTTGAGGTTTGGGGTTGAGGTTTAGGGTTGAGGTTTGGGGTTGAGGTTTGGGGTTTGAGGTTAGGGATTTGGGGGTCGAAGTTTAAGGTTTGGTGTTCGAGGTTTGAGGTTTGGGGTTGAGGGTTTGAGGTTGGAGGTTTGAGGTTTGGGGGTTGAGGTTCGATGTTTGAGGTTTGGAGTTTGGGGTACGAGGTTTGAAGCTTGGGGTTGAGGTTTGTGGTTTGAGTTTGGGGATTGGGGTTCGGGGTTTTAGGTTTGGGGTTTGTGGTGTTTGGATTGGGTAAAATGTTTCTTTCGTTCGAAACGGCAAATTATGAGTTTCAAATTGCTGTTTTAAACTTGTAAAAACATAAAAATCGCTGTTTACAACTAATCAAACTGATAAATTCATGTTTGTTTTGTTGGAAACTGCGGATTTCTGTGAAATCACGATAAAACGCTGTTTTCAACTATTTAAACTGATAAATTCATATTTCTTTCGTGAGAAACGGCGATTTAAGAGAAATGACGATAAAATTGCTGTTTTAAACTTGCAAAAACATAGAAAAACTCTGTTTTCAACTATTCAAACTGATAAAGTCATGTTTCTTTCCTTCGAAACGGTGGATTTTTGTGAAATCACGATAAAACTGCTGTTTTAAACTTGCAAAAACATAGAAAAACGCTGTTTTCAACTATTCAAACTGATAAATTGATGTTTCTTATGTGCGAAATGGCGATTTTTGAGAAATGACGATAAAATTGCAGTTTTAAATTTGCAAAAACATAGAAAAACCCTGTTTTTAACTATTCAAACTGATAAATTCATGTTTCTTTCGTGCGAAACGGCGATTTATGAGAAATGACGATAAAATTGCTGTTTTAAACTTGCAAAAACATAGAAAAACGCTGTTTTCAACTATTCAAACTGAAAAATTCATGTTTCTTCCGTGCGAAACGGCGATTTATGAGAAATGACGATAAAATTGCTGTTTTAAATTTGCAAAAACATAGAAAAACGCTGTTTTGAACTATCCAAACTGACAAATTTTTGTTTCTTTCGTGCGAAACGGCGATTTATGAGAAATGACGATAAGATTGCTGTTTTAAACCTGCAAAAACATAGAAAAACGCTGTTTTCAACTATTCATGCTGATAAATTCATGTTTCTTTCGTGCGAAACGGCAATTTATGAGAAATGACGATAAAATTTCTGTTTTAAACTTGCAAAAACATAGAATTCAAACTGATAAATTCATGTTTCTTTCGTTCGAAACGGTGGATTTTTGTGAAATCACGATAAAACTGCTGTTTTAACTAGCAAAACCAAGAAAACGCTGTTTTCAACAATCTAAACTGACGTATTTAAATGCTGTTTTAAACTTGCAAAAACATAG
The DNA here is from genome assembly GCA_963942605.1 of Poecilus cupreus. NCBI lineage: Eukaryota > Metazoa > Arthropoda > Insecta > Coleoptera > Carabidae > Poecilus > Poecilus cupreus. The sequence continues at coordinate 356,287 of CAWWDY010000477.1, forward strand.
AAAACGCTCGTTTGAACTATGATGATAAATTCATGTTTCTTTTGTGCGAAACAGCGAATTTTTGTGAAATAACGATAAAACTGCTGTATTAAACTTGCAAAAAAAAGGTTTGAGGTTTGGGGTTGGGGTTCGAAGTATGAGGTTTGGGGTTCGAGGTTTGAGGTTTGGGGTTGAGGATTGGGGTTTAAGGTTTGGGGTTTGAGTTTTGGGGTTTGGGGTTGAGGTTTGGGGTTTGAGGTTTGTGGTTCACGGTTTGTGGTTTTGGGTTCGGGTTCGGTGTTTGAGGTTTGGAGTTTGGGGTTCGAGGTTTGAGGTTTGGGGTTCGAGGTTTGAGGTTTGGGGTTGAGGTTTGGGGTTTGAGGTTTAGGGTTTGGGGTTCGAGTTTTGGGGTTTGGGGTTGAGGTTTGGGGTTGAGGTTTGGGGTTGAGGTTTGGGGTTGAGGTTTAGGGTTGAGGTTTGGGGTTGAGGTTTGGGGTTTGAGGTTAGGGATTTGGGGGTCGAAGTTTAAGGTTTGGTGTTCGAGGTTTGAGGTTTGGGGTTGAGGGTTTGAGGTTGGAGGTTTGAGGTTTGGGGGTTGAGGTTCGATGTTTGAGGTTTGGAGTTTGGGGTACGAGGTTTGAAGCTTGGGGTTGAGGTTTGTGGTTTGAGTTTGGGGATTGGGGTTCGGGGTTTTAGGTTTGGGGTTTGTGGTGTTTGGATTGGGTAAAATGTTTCTTTCGTTCGAAACGGCAAATTATGAGATTCAAATTGCTGTTTTAAACTTGTAAAAACATAAAAATCGCTGTTTACAACTAATCAAACTGATAAATTCATGTTTGTTTTGTTGGAAACTGCGGATTTCTGTGAAATCACGATAAAACGCTGTTTTCAACTATTTAAACTGATAAATTCATATTTCTTTCGTGAGAAACGGCGATTTAAGAGAAATGACGATAAAATTGCTGTTTTAAACTTGCAAAAACATAGAAAAACTCTGTTTTCAACTATTCAAACTGATAAAGTCATGTTTCTTTCCTTCGAAACGGTGGATTTTTGTGAAATCACGATAAAACTGCTGTTTTAAACTTGCAAAAACATAGAAAAACGCTGTTTTCAACTATTCAAACTGATAAATTGATGTTTCTTATGTGCGAAATGGCGATTTTTGAGAAATGACGATAAAATTGCAGTTTTAAATTTGCAAAAACATAGAAAAACGCTGTTTTTAACTATCCAAACTGACAAATTTATGTTTCTTCCGTGCAAACTGGCGATTTAAGAGAAATGACGATAAAATTGCTGTTTTAAACTTGAAAAAACATAGAAAAACGCTGTTTTCAGCTATTCAAACTGATAAATTCATGTTTCTTTCTTTCGAAACGGTGGATTTTTGTGAAATCATGATAAAACTGCTGTTTTAAACTAGCAAAACCAAGAAAACGCTGTTTTCAACAATCTAAACTGACGTATTTAAATGCTGTTTTAAACTTGCAAAAACATAGAAAACGCTGTTTTGAAATATCCAAACTGACAAATTCATGTTTCTATAGTGCGAAACGGCGATTTATGAGAAATGACGATAAGATTGCTGTTTTAAACTTGCAAAAACATAGAAAAACGCTGTTTTCAACTATCCAAACTGACAAATTCATGTTTCTATAGTGCGAAACGGCGATTTATGAGAAATGACGATAAGATTGCTGTTTTAAACTTGCATAAACATAGAAAAACGCTGTTTTGAACTATCCAAACTGACAAATTTTTGTTTCTTTCGTGCGAAACGGCGATTTATGAGAAATGACGATAAGATTGCTGTTTTAAACCTGCAAAAACATAGAAAAACGCTGTTTTCAACTATTCATGCTGATAAATTCATGTTTCTTTCGTGCGAAACGGCAATTTATGAGAAATGACGATAAAATTTCTGTTTTAAACTTGCAAAAACCTAGAATTCAAACTGATAAATTCATGTTTCTTTCGTTCGAAACGGTGGATTTTTGTGAAATCACGATAAAACTGCTGTTTTAACTAGCAAAACCAAGAAAACGCTGTTTTCAACAATCTAAACTGACGTATTTAAATGCTGTTTTAAACTTGCAAAAACATAGAAAACGCTCGTTTGAACTATGATGATAAATTCATGTTTCTTTTGTGCGAAACAGCGAATTTTTGTGAAATAACGATAAAACTGCTGTATTAAACTTGCAAAAAAAAGGTTTGAGGTTTGGGGTTGGGGTTCGAAGTATGAGGTTTGGGGTTCGAGGTTTGAGGTTTGGGGTTGAGGATTGGGGTTTAAGGTTTGGGGTTTGAGTTTTGGGGTTTGGGGTTGAGGTTTGGGGTTTGAGGTTTGTGGTTCACGGTTTGTGGTTTTGGGTTCGGGTTCGGTGTTTGAGGTTTGGAGTTTGGGGTTCGAGGTTTGAGGTTTGGGGTTCGAGGTTTGAGGTTTGGGGTTGAGGTTTGGGGTTTGAGGTTTAGGGTTTGGGGTTCGAGTTTTGGGGTTTGGGGTTGAGGTTTGGGGTTGAGGTTTGGGGTTGAGGTTTGGGGTTGAGGTTTAGGGTTGAGGTTTGGGGTTGAGGTTTGGGGTTTGAGGTTAGGGATTTGGGGGTCGAAGTTTAAGGTTTGGTGTTCGAGGTTTGAGGTTTGGGGTTGAGGGTTTGAGGTTGGAGGTTTGAGGTTTGGGGGTTGAGGTTCGATGTTTGAGGTTTGGAGTTTGGGGTACGAGGTTTGAAGCTTGGGGTTGAGGTTTGTGGTTTGAGTTTGGGGATTGGGGTTCGGGGTTTTAGGTTTGGGGTTTGTGGTGTTTGGATTGGGTAAAATGTTTCTTTCGTTCGAAACGGCAAATTATGAGATTCAAATTGCTGTTTTAAACTTGTAAAAACATAAAAATCGCTGTTTACAACTAATCAAACTGATAAATTCATGTTTGTTTTGTTGGAAACTGCGGATTTCTGTGAAATCACGATAAAACGCTGTTTTCAACTATTTAAACTGATAAATTCATATTTCTTTCGTGAGAAACGGCGATTTAAGAGAAATGACGATAAAATTGCTGTTTTAAACTTGCAAAAACATAGAAAAACTCTGTTTTCAACTATTCAAACTGATAAAGTCATGTTTCTTTCCTTCGAAACGGTGGATTTTTGTGAAATCACGATAAAACTGCTGTTTTAAACTTGCAAAAACATAGAAAAACGCTGTTTTCAACTATTCAAACTGATAAATTGATGTTTCTTATGTGCGAAATGGCGATTTTTGAGAAATGACGATAAAATTGCAGTTTTAAATTTGCAAAAACATAGAAAAACGCTGTTTTTAACTATCCAAACTGACAAATTTATGTTTCTTCCGTGCAAACTGGCGATTTAAGAGAAATGACGATAAAATTGCTGTTTTAAACTTGAAAAAACATAGAAAAACGCTGTTTTCAGCTATTCAAACTGATAAATTCATGTTTCTTTCTTTCGAAACGGTGGATTTTTGTGAAATCATGATAAAACTGCTGTTTTAAACTAGCAAAACCAAGAAAACGCTGTTTTCAACAATCTAAACTGACGTATTTAAATGCTGTTTTAAACTTGCAAAAACATAGAAAACGCTGTTTTGAAATATCCAAACTGACAAATTCATGTTTCTATAGTGCGAAACGGCGATTTATGAGAAATGACGATAAGATTGCTGTTTTAAACTTGCAAAAACATAGAAAAACGCTGTTTTCAACTATCCAAACTGACAAATTCATGTTTCTATAGTGCGAAACGGCGATTTATGAGAAATGACGATAAGATTGCTGTTTTAAACTTGCATAAACATAGAAAAACGCTGTTTTGAACTTATCCAAACTGACAAATTTATGTTTCTTCCTGGCAAACCGGCGATTTATGAGAAATGACGATAAAAATGCTGTTTTAAACTTAAAAAAACATAGAAAAACGCTGTTTTTAACTATTCAAACTGATAAATTCATGTTTCTTTCGTGCGAAACGGCGATTTATGAGAAATGACGATAAAATTACTGTTTTTACCAGGCAAAAACATAGAAAAACGCTGTTTTCAACTATTTAAACTGACAAATTCATGTTTCTTTCGTTCGAAACGGTGGATTTTTGTGAAATCACGATAAAACTGCTGTTTTAAACTAGCAAAACCAAGAAAACGCTGTTTTCAACAATCTAAACTGACGTATTTAAAATGCTGTTTTAAATTTGCAAAAACATAGAAAACGCTGGTTTGAACTATCCAAACTGACAAATTCTTGTTTCTTTCGTGCGAAACGGCGATTTATGAGAAATGACGGTAAAATAGCTGTTTTAAACTTACAAAAACATAGAAAAACGCTGTTTTCAACTATTCAAACTGACAAATTCATGTTTCTTACGTGCGAAACGGCGATTTATGAGAAATGACGATAAAATTTAACTTGCAAAAACATAGAAAAACGCTGTTTTCAAATATTCAAACTGACAAATTCATGTTTCTTCCGTGTGAAACGGCGATTTATGAGAAATAACGATAAAATTGCTGTTTTAAAATTGCAAAAACATAGAAAAACGCTGTTTTCTACTATCCAAACTAACAAATTCATGTTTCTTCCGTGCGAAACGGCGATTTATGAGAAATGACGATAAAATTGCTGTTTTAAACTTGCAAAAACATAGAAAAACGCTTTTTTCAACTATTCAAACTGATAAATTCATGTTTCTTTCGTTAGAAACGGTGCATTTTTGTGCAATCACGATAAAACTGCTGTTTTAAACTAGCAAAACCAAGAAAACGCTGTTTTCAACAATCTAAACTGACTTATTTAAAATGCTGTTTTAAACTTGAAAAAACATAGAAAACGCTGTTTTGAACTATCCAAACTAACAAATTCATGTTTCTTTCTTGCGAAACGGCGATTTATAAGAAATGACGATAAAATTGCTGTTTTAAACTTGCAAAAACATAGAAGAACGCTGTTTTCAACTATTCAAACTGATAAATTCATGTTTCTTTTGTTCGAAAAGGTGGATTTTTGTGAAATCACGATAAAACTGCTGTTTTAAACTAGCAAAACCAAGAAAACGCTGTTTTCAACAATCTAAACTGACGTATTTAAAATGCTGTTTTAAACTTGCAAAAACATAGAAAAACGCTGTTTTTAACTATTCAAACTGATAAATTCATGTTTCTTCCGTGCAAACCGGCGATTTATGGGAAATGACGATAAAATTGCTGTTTTAAACTTGAAAAAACTTAGAAAATCGCTGTTTTCAACTATTCAAACTGATAAATTCATGTTTCTTTCTTTCGAAACGGTGGATTTTTATGAAATCACGATAACACTGCAGTATTCAACTTGCAAAAAAAAAGTTTGAGGTTTGGGGTTGGGGTTGGAAGTATGAGGTTTGGGGTTCGAGGTTTGAGGTTTGGGGTTGAGGATTGGGGATTGAGGTTTGGGGTTTGAGATTTGGGGTTGGAGTTCTAAGTTTGAGGTTTGGGGTTCGAGGTTTGAGGTTTGGGGTTGAGGGTTGGGGTTTGAGGTTGGAGGTTTAAGGTTTGGAGGTTGAGGTTCAATGTTTGAGGTTTGGAGTTTGGGGTACGAGGTTTGAAGCTTGGGGTTGAGGTTTGGGGATTGGGGTTCGGGGTTTTAGGTTTGGGGTTTGTGGTGTTTGGATTGGGTAAAATGTTTCTTTCGTGCAAAACGGCGAATTATGAGATTCAAATTGCTGTTTTAAACTGTTTTCTACTAATCAAACTGATATATTCATGTTTGTTTTGTTGGAAACTGCAGATTTTTGTGAAATCACGATAAAACGCTGTTTTCAACTATTCAAACTGATAAATTCATATTTCTTTCGTGAGAAACGGCGATTTATGAGAAATGACGATAAAATAGCTGTTTTAAATTTGCAAAAACATAGAAAAACGCTGTTTTCAACTATTCAAATTGACAAATTCATGTTTCTTTCGTGCGAAACGGTGATTTATGAGAAATGACGATAAAATTGCTGTTTTAAACTTGCAAAAACTTAGAAAAACGCTTTTTTCAACTATTCAAACTGATAAATTCATGTTTCTTTCGTTAGAAACGGTGCATTTTTGTGAAATCACGATAAAACTGCTGTTTTAAACTAGCAAAACCAAGAAAACGCTGTTTTCAACAATCTAAACTGACGTATTTAAAATGCTGTTTTAAACTTGAAAAAACATAGAAAACGCTGTTTTGAACTATCCAAACTAACAAATTCATGTTTCTTTCTTGCGAAACGGCGATTTATGAGAAATGACGATAAAATTGCTGTTTTAAACTTGCAAAAACATAGAATAACGCTGTTTTCAACTATTCAAACTGATAAATTCATGTTTCTTTCGTTCGAAACGGTGGATTTTTGTGAAATCACGATAAAACTGCTGTTTTAAACTAGCAAAATCAAGAAAACGCTGTTTTCAACAATCTAAACTGACGTATTTAAAATGCTGTTTTAAACTTGCAAAAACATAGAAAAACGCTGTTTTTAACTATTCAAACTGATAAATTCATGTTTCTTTCGTTCGAAACGGTGGATTTTTGTGAAATCACGATAAAACTGCTGTTCTAAACTAGCAAAACCAAGAAAACGCTGTTTTCAACAATCTAAACTGACGTATTAAAAATGCTGTTTTAAACTTGCAAAAACAAAGAAAACGCTGTTTTGAACTATCCAAACTGACAAATTCATGTTTCTTCCGTGCAAACCGCCGATTTATGGGAAATGACGATAAAATTGCTGTTTTAAACTTGAAAAAACATAGAAAAACGCTGTTTTCAACTATTCAAACTGATAAATTCATGTTTCTTTCTTTCGAAACGGTAGATTTTTGTGAAATCACGATAAAACTGCAGTATTCAACTTGCAAAAAAAAAGTTTGAGGTTTGGGGTTAGGGTTCGAAGTATGAGGTTTGGGGTTCGAGGTTTGAGGTTTGGGGTTGAGGATTGGGGTTTGAGGTTTGGGGTTTGAGATTTGGGGTTTGAGATTTGGGGTTGGAGTTCTAAGTTTGAGGTTTGGGGTTCGAGGTTTGAGGTTTGGGGTTGAGGTTTGGGGTTTGATGTTTGGGGTTTGGGGTTTGAGTTTTGGGGTTTGGGGTTGAGGTTTGGGGTTTGAGGTTTGGGGTTCACGGTTTGAGGTTTGGGGTTGGGGTTCGGTGTTTGAGGTTTGGGGTTTGGGGTTCGAGGTTTGAGGTTTTGGGTTCGAGGTTTGAGGTTTGGAATTGAGGTTTGGGGTTGAGGTTTGGGGTTGAGGTTTGGGGTTGAGGTTTGGGGTTGAGGTTTGGGGTTGAGGTTTGGGGTTGAGGTTTGGGGTTGAGGTTTGGGGTTGAGGTTTGGGGTTGAGGTTTGGGGTTGAGGTTTGGGGTTGAGGTTTGGGGTTGAGGTTAGGGGTTGAGGTTTGGGGTTGAGGTTTGGGGTTGAGGTTTGGGGTTGAGGTTTGGGGTTGAGGTTTGGGGTTGAGGTTTGGGGTTGAGGTTTGGGGTTGAGGTTTGGGGTTGAGGTTTGGGGTTGAGGTTTGGGGTTGAGGTTTGGGGTTGAGGTTTGGGGTTGAGGTTTGGGGTTGAGGTTTGGGGTTGAGGTTTGGGGTTGAGGTTTAGGGTTGAGGTTTATGGTTGAGGTTTGGGGTTTGAGGTTAGGGATTTGGGGGTCGAAGTTTGTGGTTTGGTGTTCGAGGTTTGAGGTTTGGGGTTGAGGGTTGGGGTTTGAGGTTGGAGGTTTAAGGTTTGGAGGTTGAGGTTCAATGTTTGAGGTTTGGAGTTTGGGGTACGAGGTTTGAAGCTTGGGGTTGAGGTTTGGGGATTGGGGTTCGGGGTTTTAGGTTTGGGGTTTGTGGTGTTTGGATTGGGTAAAATGTTTCTTTCGTGCAAAACGGCGAATTATGAGATTCAAATTGCTGTTTTAAACTTGTAAAAACATAAAAATCGCTGTTTTCTACTAATCAAACTGATAAATTCATGTTTGTTTTGTTGGAAACTGCAGATTTTTGTGAAATCACGATAAAACGCTGTTTTCAACTATTCAAACTGATAAATTCATATTTCTTTCGTGAGAAACGGCGATTTATGAGAAATGACGATAAAATAGCTGTTTTAAATTTGCAAAAACATAGAAAAACGCTGTTTTCAACTATTCAAATTGACAAATTCATGTTTCTTTCGTGCGAAACGGTGATTTATGAGAAATGACGATAAAATTGCTGTTTTAAACTTACAAAAACATAGAAAAACGCTGTTTTCAACTATTCAAACTGACAAATTCATGTTTATTACGTGCGAAACGGCGATTTATGAGAAATGACGATAAAATTTAACTTGCAAAAACATAGAAAAACGCTGTTTTCAAATATTCAAACTGACAAATTCATGTTTCTTCCGTGTGAAACGGCGATTTATGAGAAATAACGATAAAATTGCTGTTTTAAAATTGCAAAAACATAGAAAAACGCTGTTTTCTACTATCCAAACTAACAAATTCATGTTTCTTCCGTGCGAAACGGCGATTTATGAGAAATGACGATAAAATTGCTGTTTTAAACTTGCAAAAACATAGAAAAACGCTTTTTTCAACTATTCAAACTGATAAATTCATGTTTCTTTCGTTAGAAACGGTGCATTTTTGTGCAATCACGATAAAACTGCTGTTTTAAACTAGCAAAACCAAGAAAACGCTGTTTTCAACAATCTAAACTGACGTATTTAAAATGCTGTTTTAAACTTGAAAAAACATAGAAAACGCTGTTTTGAACTATCCAAACTAACAAATTCATGTTTCTTTCTTGCGAAACGGCGATTTATAAGAAATGACGATAAAATTGCTGTTTTAAACTTGCAAAAACATAGAAGAACGCTGTTTTCAACTATTCAAACTGATAAATTCATGTTTCTTTTGTTCGAAAAGGTGGATTTTTGTGAAATCACGATAAAACTGCTGTTTTAAACTAGCAAAACCAAGAAAACGCTGTTTTCAACAATCTAAACTGACGTATTTAAAATGCTGTTTTAAACTTGCAAAAACATAGAAAAACGCTGTTTTTAACTATTCAAACTGATAAATTCATGTTTCTTCCGTGCAAACCGGCGATTTATGGGAAATGACGATAAAATTGCTGTTTTAAACTTGAAAAAACTTAGAAAATCGCTGTTTTCAACTATTCAAACTGATAAATTCATGTTTCTTTCTTTCGAAACGGTGGATTTTTATGAAATCACGATAACACTGCAGTATTCAACTTGCAAAAAAAAAGTTTGAGGTTTGGGGTTGGGGTTGGAAGTATGAGGTTTGGGGTTCGAGGTTTGAGGTTTGGGGTTGAGGATTGGGGATTGAGGTTTGGGGTTTGAGATTTGGGGTTGGAGTTCTAAGTTTGAGGTTTGGGGTTCGAGGTTTGAGGTTTGGGGTTGAGGGTTGGGGTTTGAGGTTGGAGGTTTAAGGTTTGGAGGTTGAGGTTCAATGTTTGAGGTTTGGAGTTTGGGGTACGAGGTTTGAAGCTTGGGGTTGAGGTTTGGGGATTGGGGTTCGGGGTTTTAGGTTTGGGGTTTGTGGTGTTTGGATTGGGTAAAATGTTTCTTTCGTGCAAAACGGCGAATTATGAGATTCAAATTGCTGTTTTAAACTGTTTTCTACTAATCAAACTGATATATTCATGTTTGTTTTGTTGGAAACTGCAGATTTTTGTGAAATCACGATAAAACGCTGTTTTCAACTATTCAAACTGATAAATTCATATTTCTTTCGTGAGAAACGGCGATTTATGAGAAATGACGATAAAATAGCTGTTTTAAATTTGCAAAAACATAGAAAAACGCTGTTTTCAACTATTCAAATTGACAAATTCATGTTTCTTTCGTGCGAAACGGTGATTTATGAGAAATGACGATAAAATTGCTGTTTTAAACTTGCAAAAACTTAGAAAAACGCTTTTTTCAACTATTCAAACTGATAAATTCATGTTTCTTTCGTTAGAAACGGTGCATTTTTGTGAAATCACGATAAAACTGCTGTTTTAAACTAGCAAAACCAAGAAAACGCTGTTTTCAACAATCTAAACTGACGTATTTAAAATGCTGTTTTAAACTTGAAAAAACATAGAAAACGCTGTTTTGAACTATCCAAACTAACAAATTCATGTTTCTTTCTTGCGAAACGGCGATTTATGAGAAATGACGATAAAATTGCTGTTTTAAACTTGCAAAAACATAGAATAACGCTGTTTTCAACTATTCAAACTGATAAATTCATGTTTCTTTCGTTCGAAACGGTGGATTTTTGTGAAATCACGATAAAACTGCTGTTTTAAACTAGCAAAATCAAGAAAACGCTGTTTTCAACAATCTAAACTGACGTATTTAAAATGCTGTTTTAAACTTGCAAAAACATAGAAAAACGCTGTTTTTAACTATTCAAACTGATAAATTCATGTTTCTTTCGTTCGAAACGGTGGATTTTTGTGAAATCACGATAAAACTGCTGTTCTAAACTAGCAAAACCAAGAAAACGCTGTTTTCAACAATCTAAACTGACGTATTAAAAATGCTGTTTTAAACTTGCAAAAACAAAGAAAACGCTGTTTTGAACTATCCAAACTGACAAATTCATGTTTCTTCCGTGCAAACCGCCGATTTATGGGAAATGACGATAAAATTGCTGTTTTAAACTTGAAAAAACATAGAAAAACGCTGTTTTCAACTATTCAAACTGATAAATTCATGTTTCTTTCTTTCGAAACGGTAGATTTTTGTGAAATCACGATAAAACTGCAGTATTCAACTTGCAAAAAAAAAGTTTGAGGTTTGGGGTTAGGGTTCGAAGTATGAGGTTTGGGGTTCGAGGTTTGAGGTTTGGGGTTGAGGATTGGGGTTTGAGGTTTGGGGTTTGAGATTTGGGGTTTGAGATTTGGGGTTGGAGTTCTAAGTTTGAGGTTTGGGGTTCGAGGTTTGAGGTTTGGGGTTGAGGTTTGGGGTTTGATGTTTGGGGTTTGAGTTTTGGGGTTTGGGGTTGAGGTTTGGGGTTTGAGGTTTGGGGTTCACGGTTTGAGGTTTGGGGTTGGGGTTCGGTGTTTGAGGTTTGGGGTTTGGGGTTCGAGGTTTGAGGTTTTGGGTTCGAGGTTTGAGGTTTGGAATTGAGGTTTGGGGTTGAGGTTTGGGGTTGAGGTTTGGGGTTGAGGTTTGGGGTTGAGGTTTGGGGTTGAGGTTTGGGGTTGAGGTTTGGGGTTGAGGTTTGGGGTTGAGGTTTGGGGTTGAGGTTTGGGGTTGAGGTTTGGGGTTGAGGTTAGGGGTTGAGGTTTGGGGTTGAGGTTTGGGGTTGAGGTTTGGGGTTGAGGTTTGGGGTTGAGGTTTGGGGTTGAGGTTTGGGGTTGAGGTTTGGGGTTGAGGTTTGGGGTTGAGGTTTGGGGTTGAGGTTTGGGGTTGAGGTTTGGGGTTGAGGTTTGGGGTTGAGGTTTGGGGTTGAGGTTTGGGGTTGAGGTTTAGGGTTGAGGTTTATGGTTGAGGTTTGGGGTTTGAGGTTAGGGATTTGGGGGTCGAAGTTTGTGGTTTGGTGTTCGAGGTTTGAGGTTTGGGGTTGAGGGTTGGGGTTTGAGGTTGGAGGTTTAAGGTTTGGAGGTTGAGGTTCAATGTTTGAGGTTTGGAGTTTGGGGTACGAGGTTTGAAGCTTGGGGTTGAGGTTTGGGGATTGGGGTTCGGGGTTTTAGGTTTGGGGTTTGTGGTGTTTGGATTGGGTAAAATGTTTCTTTCGTGCAAAACGGCGAATTATGAGATTCAAATTGCTGTTTTAAACTTGTAAAAACATAAAAATCGCTGTTTTCTACTAATCAAACTGATAAATTCATGTTTGTTTTGTTGGAAACTGCAGATTTTTGTGAAATCACGATAAAACGCTGTTTTCAACTATTCAAACTGATAAATTCATATTTCTTTCGTGAGAAACGGCGATTTATGAGAAATGACGATAAAATAGCTGTTTTAAATTTGCAAAAACATAGAAAAACGCTGTTTTCAACTATTCAAATTGACAAATTCATGTTTCTTTCGTGCGAAACGGTGATTTATGAGAAATGACGATAAAATTGCTGTTTTAAACTTGCAAAAACATAGAAAAACGCTTTTTTCAACTATTCAAACTGATAAATTCATGTTTCTTTCGTTAGAAACGGTGCATTTTTGTGAAATCACGATAAAACTGCTGTTTTAAACTAGCAAAACCAAGAAAACGCTGTTTTCAACAATCTAAACTGACGTATTTAAAATGCTGTTTTAAACTTGAAAAAACATAGAAAACGCTGTTTTGAACTATCCAAACTAACAAATTCATGTTTCTTTCTTGCGAAACGGCGATTTATGAGAAATGACGATAAAATTGCTGTTTTAAACTTGCAAAAACATAGAATAACGCTGTTTTCAACTATTCAAACTGATAAATTCATGTTTCTTTCGTTCGAAACGGTGGATTTTTGTGAAATCACGATAAAACTGCTGTTTTAAACTAGCAAAATCAAGAAAACGCTGTTTTCAACAATCTAAACTGACGTATTTAAAATGCTGTTTTAAACTTGCAAAAACATAGAAAAACGCTGTTTTTAACTATTCAAACTGATAAATTCATGTTTCTTTCGTTCGAAACGGTGGATTTTTGTGAAATCACGATAAAACTGCTGTTCTAAACTAGCAAAACCAAGAAAACGCTGTTTTCAACAATCTAAACTGACGTATTAAAAATGCTGTTTTAAACTTGCAAAAACAAAGAAAACGCTGTTTTGAACTATCCAAACTGACAAATTCATGTTTCTTCCGTGCAAACCGCCGATTTATGGGAAATGACGATAAAATTGCTGTTTTAAACTTGAAAAAACATAGAAAAACGCTGTTTTCAACTATTCAAACAGATAAATTCATGTTTCTTTCTTTCGAAACGGTAGATTTTTGTGAAATCACGATAAAACTGCAGTATTCAACTTGCAAAAAAAAAGTTTGAGGTTTGGGGTTAGGGTTCGAAGTATGAGGTTTGGGGTTCGAGGTTTGAGGTTTGGGGTTGAGGATTGGGGTTTGAGGTTTGGGGTTTGAGATTTGGGGTTTGAGATTTGGGGTTGGAGTTCTAAGTTTGAGGTTTGGGGTTCGAGGTTTGAGGTTTGGGGTTGAGGTTTGGGGTTTGATGTTTGGGGTTTGAGTTTTGGGGTTTGGGGTTGAGGTTTGGGGTTTGAGGTTTGGGGTTCACGGTTTGAGGTTTGGGGTTGGGGTTCGGTGTTTGAGGTTTGGGGTTTGGGGTTCGAGGTTTGAGGTTTTGGGTTCGAGGTTTGAGGTTTGGAATTGAGGTTTGGGGTTGAGGTTTGGGGTTGAGGTTTGGGGTTGAGGTTTGGGGTTGAGGTTTGGGGTTGAGGTTTGGGGTTGAGGTTTGGGGTTGAGGTTTGGGGTTGAGGTTTGGGGTTGAGGTTAGGGGTTGAGGTTTGGGGTTGAGGTTTGGGGTTGAGGTTTGGGGTTGAGGTTTGGGGTTGAGGTTTGGGGTTGAGGTTTGGGGTTGAGGTTTGGGGTTGAGGTTTGGGGTTGAGGTTTGAGGTTGAGGTTTGGGGTTGAGGTTTGGGGTTGAGGTTTGGGGTTGAGGTTTGGGGTTGAGGTTTGGGGTTGAGGTTTAGGGTTGAGGTTTATGGTTGAGGTTTGGGGTTTGAGGTTAGGGATTTGGGGGTCGAAGTTTGTGGTTTGGTGTTCGAGGTTTGAGGTTTGGGGTTGAGGGTTGGGGTTTGAGGTTGGAGGTTTAAGGTTTGGAGGTTGAGGTTCAATGTTTGAGGTTTGGAGTTTGGGGTACGAGGTTTGAAGCTTGGGGTTGAGGTTTGGGGATTGGGGTTCGGGGTTTTAGGTTTGGGGTTTGTGGTGTTTGGATTGGGTAAAATGTTTCTTTCGTGCAAAACGGCGAATTATGAGATTCAAATTGCTGTTTTAAACTTGTAAAAACATAAAAATCGCTGTTTTCTACTAATCAAACTGATAAATTCATGTTTGTTTTGTTGGAAACTGCAGATTTTTGTGAAATCACGATAAAACGCTGTTTTCAACTATTCAAACTGATAAATTCATATTTCTTTCGTGAGAAACGGCGATTTATGAGAAATGACGATAAAATAGCTGTTTTAAATTTGCAAAAACATAGAAAAACGCTGTTTTCAACTATTCAAATTGACAAATTCATGTTTCTTTCGTGCGAAACGGTGATTTATGAGAAATGACGATAAAATTGCTGTTTTAAACTTGCAAAAACATAGAAAAACGCTTTTTTCAACTATTCAAACTGATAAATTCATGTTTCTTTCGTTAGAAACGGTGCATTTTTGTGAAATCACGATAAAACTGCTGTTTTAAACTAGCAAAACCAAGAAAACGCTGTTTTCAACAATCTAAACTGACGTATTTAAAATGCTGTTTTAAACTTGAAAAAACATAGAAAACGCTGTTTTGAACTATCCAAACTAACAAATTCATGTTTCTTTCTTGCGAAACGGCGATTTATGAGAAATGACGATAAAATTGCTGTTTTAAACTTGCAAAAACATAGAATAACGCTGTTTTCAACTATTCAAACTGATAAATTCATGTTTCTTTCGTTCGAAACGGTGGATTTTTGTGAAATCACGATAAAACTGCTGTTTTAAACTAGCAAAATCAAGAAAACGCTGTTTTCAACAATCTAAACTGACGTATTTAAAATGCTGTTTTAAACTTGCAAAAACATAGAAAAACGCTGTTTTTAACTATTCAAACTGATAAATTCATGTTTCTTTCGTTCGAAACGGTGGATTTTTGTGAAATCACGATAAAACTGCTGTTCTAAACTAGCAAAACCAAGAAAACGCTGTTTTCAACAATCTAAACTGACGTATTAAAAATGCTGTTTTAAACTTGCAAAAACAAAGAAAACGCTGTTTTGAACTATCCAAACTGACAAATTCATGTTTCTTCCGTGCAAACCGCCGATTTATGGGAAATGACGATAAAATTGCTGTTTTAAACTTGAAAAAACATAGAAAAACGCTGTTTTCAACTATTCAAACTGATAAATTCATGTTTCTTTCTTTCGAAACGGTAGATTTTTGTGAAATCACGATAAAACTGCAGTATTCAACTTGCAAAAAAAAAGTTTGAGGTTTGGGGTTAGGGTTCGAAGTATGAGGTTTGGGGTTCGAGGTTTGAGGTTTGGGGTTGAGGATTGGGGTTTGAGGTTTGGGGTTTGAGATTTGGGGTTTGAGATTTGGGGTTGGAGTTCTAAGTTTGAGGTTTGGGGTTCGAGGTTTGAGGTTTGGGGTTGAGGTTTGGGGTTTGATGTTTGGGGTTTGGGGTTTGAGTTTTGGGGTTTGGGGTTGAGGTTTGGGGTTTGAGGTTTGGGGTTCACGGTTTGAGGTTTGGGGTTCGGTGTTTGAGGTTTGGGGTTTGGGGTTCGAGGTTTGAGGTTTTGGGTTCGAGGTTTGAGGTTTGGAATTGAGGTTTGGGGTTGAGGTTTGGGGTTGAGGTTTGGGGTTGAGGTTTGGGGTTGAGGTTTGGGGTTGAGGTTTGGGGTTGAGGTTTGGGGTTGAGGTTTGGGGTTGAGGTTTGGGGTTGAGGTTTGGGGTTGAGGTTTGGGGTTGAGGTTTGGGGTTGAGGTTTGGGGTTGAGGTTTGGGGTTGAGGTTTGGGGTTGAGGTTTGGGGTTGAGGTTTGGGGTTGAGGTTTGGGGTTGAGGTTTGGGGTTGAGGTTTGGGGTTGAGGTTTGGGGATTGAGGTTAGGGATTTGGGGGTCGAAGTTTGTGGTTTGGTGTTCGAGGTTTGAGGTTTGGGGTTGAGGGTTGGGGTTTGAGGTTGGAGGTTTGAAGTTTGGGGGTTGAGGTTCGATGTTTGAGGTTTGGAGTTTGGGGTACGAGGTTTGAAGCTTGGGGTTGAGGTTTGGGGTTTGAATTTAGGGATTGGGGTTCCGGGTTTTAGGTTTGGGGTTTGTGGTGTTTGGATTGGGTAAAATGTTTCTTTCGTGCAAAACGGTGAATTATGAGATTCAAATTGCTGTTTTAAACTTGTAAAAACATAAAAATCGCTGTTTTCAACTAATCAAACTGATAAATTCATGTTTGTTTTGTTGGAAACTGCGGATTAATGTGAAATCACGATAAAACGCTGTTTTCAACTATTCAAACTGATAAATTCATATTTCTTTCGTGAGAAACGGCGATTTATGAGAAATGACCATAAAATAGCTGTTTTAAACTTGCAAAAACATAGAAAAACGCTGTTTTCAACTATTCAAACTGACAAATTCATGTTTCTTCCGTGCGAAAGGGCGATTTATGAGAAATGACGATAAAATTGCTGTTTTAAACTTGCAAAAACATAGAAAACGCTGTTTTGAACTATCCAAACTGACATATTCATTTTTCTTTCGTGCGAAACGGCGATTTATGAGAAATGACGATAAAATTGCTGTTTTAAACTTGCAAAAACATAGAAAAACGCTTTTTTCAACTATTCAAACTGATAAATTCATGTTTCTTTCGTTCGAAACGGTGGATTTTTGTGAAATCACGATAAAACTGCTGTTTTAAACTAGCTAAACCAAGAAAACGCTGTTTTCAACAATCTAAACTGACGTATTTAAAATGCTGTTTTAAACATAGAAAACGCTGTTTTGAACTTATCCAAACTGACAAATTTATGTTTCTTTCGTGCAAACCGGCGATTTATGAGAAATGACGATAAAATTGCTGTTTTAAACTTGAAAAAACAGAGAAAAACGCTGTTTTTAACTATTCGAACAGATAAATTCATGTTTCTTTCGTGCAAAACAGCGATTTATGAGAAATGACGATAAAATTACTGTTTTAAACTTGCAAAAACATAGAAAAACCCTTTTTTCAACTATTCTAACTGATAAATTCATGTTTCTTTCGTTCGAAACGGTGGATTTTTGTGAAATCACGATAAAACTGCTGTTTTAAACTAGCTAAACCAAGAAAACGCTGTTTTCAACAATCTAAACTGACGTATTTAAAATGCTGTTTTAAACTTGCAAAAACATAGAAAACGCTGTTTTGAACTATCTAAACTGACAAATTCATTTTTATTTCGTGCGAAACGGCGATTTATGAGAAATGACGATAAAATTGCTGTTTTAAACTTGCAAAAACATAGAAAAACGCTGTTTTCAACTATTCAAACTGATAAATTCTTGTTTCTTTTGAGCGAAACGGCGATTCATGAGAAATGGCGATAAAATTTCTGTTTTAAACTTGCAAAAACATAGAAAAACGCTGTTTTCAACTATTCAAACTGACAAATTCATGTTTCTTCCGTGCGAAAGGGCGATTTATGAGAAATGACGATAAAATTTAACTTGCAAAAACATAGAAAAACGCTGTTTTCAACTATTCAAATTGATAAATTCATGTTTCTTTCGTGCGAAACGGGGATTTATTAGAAATGACGATAAAATTGCTGATTTAAACTTGCAAAAACATAGAAAAACGCTGTTTTTAACTATTCAAACTGATAAATTCATGTTTCTTTCGTTCGAAACGGTTGATTTTTGTGAAATCACGATAAAACTGCTGTTTTAAACTAGCTAAACCAAGAAAACGCTGTTTTCAACAATCTAAACTGATGTATTTACAATACTGTTTTAAACTTGCAAAAACATAGAAAAACGCTGTTTTTAACTATTCAAACTGTTAAATTCATGTTTCTTTCGTTCAAAACGGTGGATTTTTGTGAAATCACGATAAAACTGCTGTTTTAAACTAGCTAAACCAAGAAAACGCTGTTTTCAACAATCTAAACTGATGTATTTAAAATGCTGTTTTAAACATAGAAAACGCTGTTTTGAACTTATCCAAACTGACAAATTTATGTTTCTTCCGTGCAAACCGGCGATTTATGAGAAATGACGATAAAATTGCTGTTTTAAACTTGAAAAACGCTGTTTTTAACTATTCGAACAGATAAATTCATGTTTCTTTCGTGCAAAACAGCGATTTATGAGAAATGACGATAAAATTGCTGTTTTAAACTTGAAAAACGCTGTTTTTAACTATTCGAACAGATAAATTCATGTTTCTTTCGTGCAAAACAGCGATTTATGAGAAATGACGATAAAATTACTGTTTTAAACTTGCAAAAACATAGAAAAACGCTTTTTTCAACTATTCTAACTGATAAATTCATGTTTCTTTCGTTCGAAACGGTGGATTTTTGTGAAACCACGATAAAACTGTTGTTTTAAACTAGCAAAACCAAGAAAACGCTGTTTTCAACAATCTAAACTGACGTATTTAAAATGCTGTTTTAAACTTGCAAAAACATAGAAAACGCTGTTTTGAACTATCCAAACTGACAAATTCATTTTTATTTCGTGCGAAACGGCGATTTATGAGAAATAACGATAAGATTGCTGTTTTAAACTTGCAAAAACATAGAAAAACGCTGTTTTCAACTATTCAAACTGACAAATTCATGTTTCTTCCGTGCGAAAGGGCGATTTATGAGAAATGACGATAAAATTTAACTTGCAAAAACATAGAAAAACGCTGTTTTCAACTATTCAAACTGATAAATTCATGTTTCTTTCGTGCGAAACGGCGATTCATGAGAAATGGCGATAAAATTGCTGTTTTAAACTTGCAAAAACATAGAAAAACGCTGTTTTCAACTGTACAAACTGATAAATTCATGTTTCTTTCGTGCGAAGCGGCGATTTATGAGAAATGACGATAAAATTTAACTTGCAAAAACATAGAAAAACGCTGTTTACCACTATTCGAACTGACAAATTCATGTTTCTTTCGTGCGAAACGGCGATTCATGAGAAATGACGATAAAATTGCTGTTTTAAACTTGCAAAAACATAGAAAAACGCTGTTTTCAACTATTCAAACTGATAAATTCATGTTTCTTCCGTGCGAAACGGCGATTTATGAGAAATGACGATAAAATTGCTGTTTTAAACTTGCAAAAACATAGAAAAACGCTTTTTTCAACTATTCAAACTGATAAATTCATGTTTCTTTCGTTCGAAACGGTGGATTTTTGTGAAATCACGTTAAAACTGCTGTTTTAAACTAGCAAAACCAAGAAAACGCTGTTTTCAACAATCTAAACTGACGTATTTAAAATGCTGTTTTAAACTTGCAAAAACATAGAAAAACGCTGTTTTCAACTATTCAAACTGACAAATTCATGTTTCTTCCGTGTGAAACGGCGATTTATGAGAAATAACGATTAAATTGCTGTTTTAAACTTGCAAAAACATAGAAAAACCGTATTTTCAACTATTCAAACAGATAAATTCATGTTTCTTTCGTGCGAAACGGCGATTTATGAGAAATGACGATAAAATTGCTGTTTTAAACTTGCAAAAACATAGAAAATAGTTATTTACTTTACAAGTGGGCAAAGTAAGGAATTACCCATGAGAGAAATCTTAGCTCACGAAGCCGAAGGCTGAGTGAGATAATTTTATCGAGTGGGTAATTCCACTTTGCCCACGTGAGAAGTATAACGTTTTATCCAACACTTCTTAATAAATGAAAAATTTATTAAAGAAATATTATTTGACAGTGACATATGCTTTAAATTTTTAAATTAAAATGTCAATCGAAGTAGTTACCAAGGTGTTGTGTGTTATTATTATTGTTATAAATAAAAAAATACTCACTAGTGGCTTTCCTCAAAATTATACCCACTAGTGGATAATCTATTACTTTGCTTGTTTAAAATCGCCATAGTAATATAACATTTATTGAGAGGTGTTGGATAAACGCTTTTTTCAACTATTCAAACTGATAAATTCATGTTTCTTTCATTCTAAACGGTGGATTTTTGTGAAATCACGAAAAACTGCTGTTTTAAGCTAGCAAAACCAAGAAAACGCTGTTTTCAACAATCTAAACTGACGTATTTAAAATGCTGTTTTAAACTTGCAAAAACATAGAAAAAGCTGTTTTGAACTATCCAAACGGACAAATTCATGTTTCTTTCGTGCGAAACGGTGATTTATGAGAAATGACGATAAGATTGCTGTTTTAAACTTGCAAAAACATAGAAAAACGCTGTTTTCAACTATTCAAACTGATAAATTCATGTTTCTTTCGTGCGAAACGGCGATTCATGAGAAATGGCGAAAAGATTATTGTTTTATACTTGCAAAAACATAGAAAAACGCTGTTTTCAACTGTACAAACTGATAAATTCATATTTCTTTCGTGCGAAACGGCGATTTATGAGAAATTACGATAAAATTTAACTTGCAAAAACATAGATAAACGTTGTTTTCAACTATTCAAACTGACAAATTTATGTTTCTTCCGTGCGAAACGGCGATTTATGAAAAATGACGATAAAATTGCTGTTTTAAACTTGCAAAAACATAGAAAAACGCTGTTTTCAACTATTCAAACTGATAAATTCATGTTTCTTTCGTGCGAAACGGCGATTTATGAGAAATGACGATAAAATTGCTGTTTTAAACTTGCAAAAACATAGAAAAACGCTTTTTTCAACTATTCAAACTGATAAATTCATGTTTCTTTCGTTAGAAACTGTGCATTTTTGTTAAATCACGATAAAACTGCTGTTTTAAACTAGCAAAACCAAGAAAACGCTGTTTTCAACAATCTAAACTGACGTATTTAAAATGCTGTTTTAAACTTGCAAAAAAAAGAAAACGCTGTTTTGAACTGACTAATTCATATTTCTTTCATGCGAAACGGCGATTTATGAGAAATGCCGATAAGATTGCTGTTTTAAACTTGCAAAAACATAGAAAAACGCTGTTTTCAACTATTCAAACTGATAAATTCATGTTTCTTTCGTTCGAAACGGTGGATTTTTGTGAAATCACGATAAAACTGCTGTTTTAAACTAGCAAAACCAAGAAAACGCTGTTTTCAAAATCTAAACTGACGTATTTAAAATGCTGTTTTAAACTTGCAAAAACATAGAAAAACGCTGTTTTTAACTATTCAAACTGATAAATTCATGTTTCTTTCGTTCGAAACGGTGGATTTTTGTGAAATCACGATAAAACTGCTGTTTTAAACTAGCAAAACCAAGAAAACGCTGTTTTGAACTATTCAAACTGATAAATTCATGTTTCTTTCGTTCGAAACGGTGGATTTTTGTGAAATCACGATATAACTGCTGTTTTAAACTAGCAAACCCAAGAAAACGCTGTTTTCAACAATCTAAACTGACGTATTTAAAATGCTGTTTTAAACTTGCAAAAACATAGAAAAACGCTGTTTTTAACTATTCAAACTGATAAATTCATGTTTCTTTCGTGCGAAACGGCGATTTAAGAGAAATGACGATAAAATTTAACTTGCAAAAACATAGAAAAACGCTGTTTTCAACTATTCAAACTGACAAATTCATGATTCTTCCGTGCGAAACGGCGATTTATGAGAAATGACGATAAAATTGCTGTTTTAAACTTGCAAAAACATAGAAAAACGCTGTTTTCAACTATTCAAACTGATAAATTTATGTTTCTTTCGTGCGAAACGGCGATTTATGAGAAATGACGATAAAATTGCTGTTTTAAACTTGCAAAAACATAGAAAAACCCTTTTTTCAACTATTCAAACTGATAAATTCATGTTTCTTTCGTTAGAAACTGTGCATTTATGTGAAATCACGATAAAACTGCTGTTTTAAACTAGCAAAACCAAGAAAACGCTGTTTTCAACAATCTAAACTGACGTATTTAAAATGCTGTTTTAAACTTGCAAAAAAAAGAAAACGCTGTTTTGAACTGACAAATTCATATTTCTTTCGTGCGAAACGGCGATTTATGAGAAATGACGATAAGTTTGCTGTTGTAAACTTGCAAAAACATAGAAAAACGCTGTTTTCAACTATTCAAACTGATAAATTCATGTTTCTTTCGTTCGAAACGGTGGATTTTTGTGAAATCACGATAAAACTGCTGTTTTAAACTAGCAAAACCAAGAAAACGCTGTTTTCAACAATCTAAACTGACGTATTTAAAATGCTGTTTTAAACTTGCAAAAACATAGAAAAACGCTGTTTTTAACTATTCATACTGATAAATTCATGTTTCTTTCGTTCGAAACGGTGGATTTTTGTGAAATCACAATAAAACTGCTGTTTTAAACTAGCAAAACCAAGAAAACGCTGTTTTCAACAATCTAAACTGACGTTTTTGAAATGCTGTTTTAAAGTTGCAAAAACATAGAAAAAGCTGTTTTGAACTATCCAAACGGACAAATTCATGTTTCTTTCGTGCGAAACGGTGATTTATGAGAAATGACGATAAGATTGCTGTTTTAAACTTGCAAAAACATAGAAAAACGCTGTTTTCAACTATTCAAACTGATAAATTCATGTTTCTTTCGTGAGAAACGGCGATTCATAAGAAATGGCGAAAAAATTATTGTTTTATACTTGCAAAAACATAGAAAAACGCTGTTTTCAACTGTACAAACTGATAAATTCATGTTTCTTTCGTGCGAAACGGCGATTTATGAGAAATTACGATAAAATTTAACTTGCAAAAACATAGATAAACGTTGTTTTCAACTATTCAAACTGACAAATTTATGTTTCTTCCGTGCGAAACGGCGATTTATGAAAAATGACGATAAAATTGCTGTTTTAAACTTGCAAAAACATAGAAATTCGCTGTTTTCAACTATTCAAACTGATAAATTCATGTTACTTTCGTGCGAAACGGCGATTTATGAGAAATGACGATAAAATTGCTGTTTTAAACTTGCAAAAACATAGAAAAACGCTTTTTTCAACTATTCAAACTGATAAATTCATGTTTCTTTCGTTAGAAACTGTGCATTTTTGTGAAATCACGATAAAACTGCTGTTTTAAACTAGCAAAACCAAGAAAACGCTGTTATCAACAATCTAAACTGACGTATTTAAAATGCTGTTTTAAACTTGCAAAAAAAGAAAACGCTGTTTTGAACTGACTAATTCATATTTCTTTCGTGCGAAACGGCGATTTATGAGAAATGACGATAAGATTGCTGTTTTAAACTTGCAAAAACATAGAAAAACGCTGTTTTCAACTATTCAAACTGATAAATTCATGTTTCTTTCGTTCGAAACGGTGGATTTTTGTGAAATCACGATAAAACTGCTGTTTTAAACTAGCAAAACCAAGAAAACGCTGTTTTCAACAATCTAAACTGACGTATTTAAAATGCTGTTTTAAACTTGCAAAAACATAGAAAAACGTTGTTTTTAACTATTCAAACTGATAAATTCATGTTTCTTTCGTTCGAAACGGTGGATTTTTGTGTAATCACGATAAAACTGCTGTTTTAAACTAGAAAAACCAAGAAAACGCTGTTTTCAACTATTCAAACTGATAAATTCATGTTTCTTTCGTTCGAAACGGTGGATTTTTGTGAAATCACGAAGAAACTGCTGTTTTAAACTAGCAAAACCAAGAAAACGCTGTTTTCAACAATCTAAACTGACGTATTTAAAATGCTGTTTTAAACTTGAAAAAACATAGAAAACGCTGTTTTGAACTATCCAAACGGACAAGTTCATGTTTTTTTCGTGTGAAACGGCGATTTATAAGAAATGACGATAAAATTGCTGTTTTAAACTTGCAAAAACATAGAAAAACGCTGTTTTCAACTATTCAAACTGATAAATTCATGTTTCTTTCGCGCGAAACGGCGATTTATGAGAAATGACGATAAAATTGCTGTTTTAAACTTGCAAAAACATAGAAAAACGCTTTTTTCAACTATTCAAACTGATAAATTCATGTTTCTTTCGTTAGAAACGGTGCATTTTTGTGAAATCACGATAAAACTGCTGTTTTAAACTAGCAAAATCAAGAAAACGCTGTTTTCAACAATCTAAACTGACGTATTTAAAATGCTGTTTTAAACTTGCAAAAACATAGAAAAACGCTGTTTTTAACTATTCAAACTGATAAATTCATGTTTCTTTCGTTCGAAACGGTGAATTTTTGTGAAATCACGATAAAACTGCTGTTTTAAACTAGCAAAACCAAGAAAACGCTGTTTTGAACTATTCAAACTGATAAATTCATGTTTCTTTCGTTCGAAACGGTGGATTTTTGTGAAATCACGATATAACTGCTGTTTTAAACTAGCAAACCCAAGAAAACGCTGTTTTCAACAATCTAAACTGACGTATTTAAAATGCTGTTTTAAACTTGCAAAAACATAGAAAAACGCTGTTTTTAACTATTCAAACTGATAAATTCATGTTTCTTTCGTGCGAAACGGCGATTTAAGAGAAATGACGATAAAATTTAACTTGCAAAAACATAGAAAAACGCTGTTTTCAACTATTCAAACTGACAAATTCATGATTCTTCCGTGCGAAACGGCGATTTATGAGAAATGACGATAAAATTGCTGTTTTAAACTTGCAAAAACATAGAAAAACGCTGTTTTCAACTATTCAAACTGATAAATTTATGTTTCTTTCGTGCGAAACGGCGATTTATGAGAAATGACGATAAAATTGCTGTTTTAAACTTGCAAAAACATAGAAAAACCCTTTTTTCAACTATTCAAACTGATAAATTCATGTTTCATTCGTTAGAAACTGTGCATTTATGTGAAATCACGATAAAACTGCTGTTTTAAACTAGCAAAACCAAGAAAACGCTGTTTTCAACAATCTAAACTGACATATTTAAAATGCTGTTTTAAACTTGCAAAAAAAAGAAAACGCTGTTTTGTACTGACAAATTCATATTTCTTTCGTGCGAAACGGCGATTTATGAGAAATGACGATAAGTTTGCTGTTGTAAACTTGCAAAAACATAGAAAAACGCTGTTTTCAACTATTCAAACTGATAAATTCATGTTTCTTTCGTTCGAAACGGTGGATTTTTGTGAAATCACGATAAAACTGCTGTTTTAAACTAGCAAAACCAAGAAAACGCTGTTTTCAACAATCTAAACTGACGTATTTAAAATGCTGTTTTAAACTTGAAAAAACATAGAAAAACGCTGTTTTTAACTATTCAAACTGATAAACTCATGTTTCTTTCGTTCGAAACGGTGGATTTTTGTGAAATCACGATAAAACTGCTGTTTTATACTAGCAAAACCAAGAAAACGCTGTTTTCAACAATCTAAACTGACGTTTTTAAAATGCTGTTATAAAGTTGCAAAAACATAGAAAACGCTGTTTTGAACTACCCAAACTGACAAATTTATGTTTCTTTCGTGCGAAACGGCGATTCATGAGAAATGGCGATAAAATTGCTGTTTTAAACTTGCAAAAACATAGAAAAACGCTGTTTTCAACTGTACAAACTGATAAATTCATGTTTCTTTCGTGCGAAACGGCGATTTATGAAAAATGACGATAAAATTTAACTTGCAAAAACATAGAAAAACGCTGTTTTCAACTATTCAAACTGACAAATTCATGTTTCTTCCGTGCGAAACGGCGATTTATGAGAAATGACGATAAAATTGCTGTTTTAAACTTGCAAAAACAAAGAAAAACGCTGTTTTCAACTATTCAAACTGATAAATTCATGTTTCTTTCGTTAGAAACGGTGGATTTTTGTGAAATCACGATAAAACTGCTGTTTTAAACTAGCAAAACCAAGAAAACGCTGTTTTCAACAATCTAAACTGACGTATTTAAAATGCTGTTTTAAACTTGCAAAAACATAGAAAAACGCTGTTTTTAACTATTCATACTGATAAATTCATGTTTCTTTCGTTCGAAACGGTGGATTTTTGTGAAATCACAATAAAACTGCTGTTTTAAACTAGCAAAACCAAGAAAACGCTGTTTTCAACAATCTAAACTGACGTTTTTGAAATGCTGTTTTAAAGTTGCAAAAACATAGAAAACGCTGTTTTGAACTACCCAAACTGACAAATTTATGTTTCTTTCGTGCGAAACGCCGATTTATGAGAAATGACGATAAAATTGCTGTTTTCAACTTGCAAAAACATAGAAAAACCCTGTTTTCAACTATTCAAACTGATAAATTCATGTTTCATTTGTTCGAAACGGTGGATTTTTGTGAAATCACGATAAAACTGCTGTTTTAAACTAGCAAAACCAAGAAAACGCTGTTTTCAACAATCTAAACTGACGTATTTAAAATGCTGTTTTAAACTTGCAAAAACATAGAAAAACGCTGTTTTTAACTATTCATACTGATAAATTCATGTTTCTTTCGTTCGAAACGGTGGATTTTTGTGAAATCACAATAAAACTGCTGTTTTAAACTAGCAAAACCAAGAAAACGCTGTTTTCAACAATCTAAACTGACGTTTTTGAAATGCTGTTTTAAAGTTGCAAAAACATAGAAAACGCTGTTTTGAACTACCCAAACTGACAAATTTATGTTTCTTTCGTGCGAAACGCCGATTTATGAGAAATGACGATAAAATTGCTGTTTTCAACTTGCAAAAACATAGAAAAACCCTGTTTTCAACTATTCAAACTGATAAATTCATGTTTCATTTGTTCGAAACGGTGGATTTTTGTGAAATCACGATAAAACTGCTGTTTTAAACTAGCAAAACCAAGAAAACGCTGATTTCAACAATCTAAACTGACGTATTTAAAATGCTGTTTTAAACTTGCAAAAACATAGGAAAAGCTGTTTTGAACTATCCAAACGGACAAATTCATGTTTCTTTCGTGCGAAACGGTGATTTATGAGAAATGACGATAAGATTGCTGTTTTAAACTTGCAAAAACATAGAAAAACGCTGTTTTCAACTATTCAAACTGATAAATTCATGTTTCTTTCGTGCGAAACGGCGATTCATGAGAAATGGCGAAAAAATTATTGTTTTATACTTGCAAAAACATAGAAAAACGCTGTTTTCAACTGTACAAACTGATAAATTCATGTTTCTTTCGTGCGAAACGGCGATTTATGAGAAATTACGATAAAATTTAACTTGCAAAAACATAGATAAACGTTGTTTTCAACTATTCAAACTGACAAATTTATGTTTCTTCCGTGCGAAACGGCGATTTATGAAAAATGACGATAAAATTGCTGTTTTAAACTTGCAAAAACATAGAAATACGCTGTTTTCAACTATTCAAACTGATAAATTCATGTAACTTTCGTGCGAAACGGCGATTTATGAGAAATGACGATAAGTTTGCTGTTGTAAACTTGCAAAAACATAGAAAAACGCTGTTTTCAACTATTCAAACTGATAAATTCATGTTTCTTTCGTTCGAAACGGTGGATTTTTGTGAAATCACGATAAAACTGCTGTTTTAAACTAGCAAAACCAAGAAAACGCTGTTTTCAACAATCTAAACTGACGTATTTAAAATGCTGTTTTAAACTTGAAAAAACATAGAAAAACGCTGTTTTTAACTATTCAAACTGATAAACTCATGTTTCTTTCGTTCGAAACGGTGGATTTTTGTGAAATCACGATAAAACTGCTGTTTTATACTAGCAAAACCAAGAAAACGCTGTTTTCAACAATCTAAACTGACGTTTTTAAAATGCTGTTATAAAGTTGCAAAAACATAGAAAACGCTGTTTTGAACTACCCAAACTGACAAATTTATGTTTCTTTCGTGCGAAACGGCGATTCATGAGAAATGGCGATAAAATTGCTGTTTTAAACTTGCAAAAACATAGAAAAACGCTGTTTTCAACTGTACAAACTGATAAATTCATGTTTCTTTCGTGCGAAACGGCGATTTATGAAAAATGACGATAAAATTTAACTTGCAAAAACATAGAAAAACGCTGTTTTCAACTATTCAAACTGACAAATTCATGTTTCTTCCGTGCGAAACGGCGATTTATGAGAAATGACGATAAAATTGCTGTTTTAAACTTGCAAAAACAAAGAAAAACGCTGTTTTCAACTATTCAAACTGATAAATTCATGTTTCTTTCGTTAGAAACGGTGGATTTTTGTGAAATCACGATAAAACTGCTGTTTTAAACTAGCAAAACCAAGAAAACGCTGTTTTCAACAATCTAAACTGACGTATTTAAAATGCTGTTTTAAACTTGCAAAAACATAGAAAAACGCTGTTTTTAACTATTCATACTGATAAATTCATGTTTCTTTCGTTCGAAACGGTGGATTTTTGTGAAATCACAATAAAACTGCTGTTTTAAACTAGCAAAACCAAGAAAACGCTGTTTTCAACAATCTAAACTGACGTTTTTGAAATGCTGTTTTAAAGTTGCAAAAACATAGAAAACGCTGTTTTGAACTACCCAAACTGACAAATTTATGTTTCTTTCGTGCGAAACGCCGATTTATGAGAAATGACGATAAAATTGCTGTTTTCAACTTGCAAAAACATAGAAAAACCCTGTTTTCAATTATTCAAACTGATAAAATCATGTTTCATTTGTTCGAAACGGTGGATTTTTGTGAAATCACGATAAAACTGCTGTTTTAAACTAGCAAAACCAAGAAAACGCTGTTTTCAACAATCTAAACTGACGTATTTAAAATGCTGTTTTAAACTTGCAAAAACATAGAAAAACGCTGTTTTTAACTATTCAAACTGATAAATTCATGTTTCTTTCGTTCGAAACGGTGGATTTTTGTGAAATCACAATAAAACTGCTGTTTTAAACTAGCAAAACCAAGAAAACGCTGTTTTCAACAATCTAAACTGACGTTTTTGAAATGCTGTTTTAAAGTTGCAAAAACATAGAAAACGCTGTTTTGAACTACCCAAACTGACAAATTTATGTTTCTTTCGTGCGAAACGCCGATTTATGAGAAATGACGATAAAATTGCTGTTTTCAACTTGCAAAAACATAGAAAAACCCTGTTTTCAACTATTCAAACTGATAAATTCATGTTTCATTTGTTCGAAACGGTGGATTTTTGTGAAATCACGATAAAACTGCTGTTTTAAACTAGCAAAACCAAGAAAACGCTGTTTTCAACAATCTAAACTGACGTATTTAAAATGCTGTTTTAAACTTGCAAAAACATAGAAAAACGCTGTTTTTAACTATTCATACTGATAAATTCATGTTTCTTTCGTTCGAAACGGTGGATTTTTGTGAAATCACAATAAAACTGCTGTTTTAAACTAGCAAAACCAAGAAAACGCTGTTTTCAACAATCTAAACTGACGTTTTTGAAATGCTGTTTTAAAGTTGCAAAAACATAGAAAACGCTGTTTTGAACTACCCAAACTGACAAATTTATGTTTCTTTCGTGCGAAACGCCGATTTATGAGAAATGACGATAAAATTGCTGTTTTCAACTTGCAAAAACATAG
The DNA here is from genome assembly GCA_963942605.1 of Poecilus cupreus. NCBI lineage: Eukaryota > Metazoa > Arthropoda > Insecta > Coleoptera > Carabidae > Poecilus > Poecilus cupreus. Next base: position 385,505 of record CAWWDY010000477.1, read on the forward strand.
AAAAACCCTGTTTTCAACTATTCAAACTGATAAATTCATGTTTCATTTGTTCGAAACGGTGGATTTTTGTGAAATCACGATAAAACTGCTGTTTTAAACTAGCAAAACCAAGAAAACGCTGTTTTCAACAATCTAAACTGACGTATTTAAAATGCTGTTTTAAACTTGCAAAAACATAGAAAAAGCTGTTTTGAACTATCCAAACGGACAAATTCATGTTTCTTTCGTGCGAAACGGTGATTTATGAGAAATGACGATAAGATTGCTGTTTTAAACTTGCAAAAACATAGAAAAACGCTGTTTTCAACTATTCAAACTGATAAATTCATGTTTCTTTCGTGCGAAACGGCGATTCATGAGAAATGGCGAAAAAATTATTGTTTTATACTTGCAAAAACATAGAAAAACGCTGTTTTCAACTGTACAAACTGATAAATTCATGTTTCTTTCGTGCGAAACGGCGATTTATGAGAAATTACGATAAAATTTAACTTGCAAAAACATAGATAAACGTTGTTTTCAACTATTCAAACTGACAAATTTATGTTTCTTCCGTGCGAAACGGCGATTTATGAAAAATGACGATAAAATTGCTGTTTTAAACTTGCAAAAACATAGAAATACGCTGTTTTCAACTATTCAAACTGATAAATTCATGTAACTTTCGTGCGAAACGGCGATTTATGAGAAATGACGATAAAATTGCTGTTTTAAACTTGCAAAAACATAGAAAAACGCTTTTTTCAACTATTCAAACTGATAAATTCATGTTTCTTTCGTTAGAAACTGTGCATTTTTGTGAAATCACGATAAAACTGCTGTTTTAAACTAGCAAAACCAAGAAAACGCTGTTATCAACAATCTAAACTGACGTATTTAAAATGCTGTTTTAAACTTGCAAAAAAAAGAAAACGCTGTTTTGAACTGACTAATTCATATTTCTTTCGTGCGAAACGGCGATTTATGAGAAATGACGATAAGATTGCTGTTTTAAACTTGCAAAAACATAGAAAAACGCTGTTTTTAACTATTCAAACTGATAAACTCATGTTTCTTTCGTTCGAAACGGTGGATTTTTGTGAAATCACGATAAAACTGCTGTTTTATACTAGCAAAACCAAGAAAACGCTGTTTTCAACAATCTAAACTGACGTTTTTAAAATGCTGTTATAAAGTTGCAAAAACATAGAAAACGCTGTTTTGAACTACCCAAACTGACAAATTTATGTTTCTTTCGTGCGAAACGGCGATTCATGAGAAATGGCGATAAAATTGCTGTTTTAAACTTGCAAAAACATAGAAAAACGCTGTTTTCAACTGTACAAACTGATAAATTCATGTTTCTTTCGTGCGAAACGGCGATTTATGAAAAATGACGATAAAATTTAACTTGCAAAAACATAGAAAAACGCTGTTTTCAACTATTCAAACTGACAAATTCATGTTTCTTCCGTGCGAAACGGCGATTTATGAGAAATGACGATAAAATTGCTGTTTTAAACTTGCAAAAACAAAGAAAAACGCTGTTTTCAACTATTCAAACTGATAAATTCATGTTTCTTTCGTTAGAAACGGTGGATTTTTGTGAAATCACGATAAAACTGCTGTTTTAAACTAGCAAAACCAAGAAAACGCTGTTTTCAACAATCTAAACTGACGTATTTAAAATGCTGTTTTAAACTTGCAAAAACATAGAAAAACGCTGTTTTTAACTATTCATACTGATAAATTCATGTTTCTTTCGTTCGAAACGGTGGATTTTTGTGAAATCACAATAAAACTGCTGTTTTAAACTAGCAAAACCAAGAAAACGCTGTTTTCAACAATCTAAACTGACGTTTTTGAAATGCTGTTTTAAAGTTGCAAAAACATAGAAAACGCTGTTTTGAACTACCCAAACTGACAAATTTATGTTTCTTTCGTGCGAAACGCCGATTTATGAGAAATGACGATAAAATTGCTGTTTTCAACTTGCAAAAACATAGAAAAACCCTGTTTTCAACTATTCAAACTGATAAATTCATGTTTCATTTGTTCGAAACGGTGGATTTTTGTGAAATCACGATAAAACTGCTGTTTTAAACTAGCAAAACCAAGAAAACGCTGTTTTCAACAATCTAAACTGACGTATTTAAAATGCTGTTTTAAACTTGCAAAAACATAGAAAAACGCTGTTTTTAACTATTCATACTGATAAATTCATGTTTCTTTCGTTCGAAACGGTGGATTTTTGTGAAATCACAATAAAACTGCTGTTTTAAACTAGCAAAACCAAGAAAACGCTGTTTTCAACAATCTAAACTGACGTTTTTGAAATGCTGTTTTAAAGTTGCAAAAACATAGAAAACGCTGTTTTGAACTACCCAAACTGACAAATTTATGTTTCTTTCGTGCGAAACGCCGATTTATGAGAAATGACGATAAAATTGCTGTTTTCAACTTGCAAAAACATAGAAAAACCCTGTTTTCAACTATTCAAACTGATAAATTCATGTTTCATTTGTTCGAAACGGTGGATTTTTGTGAAATCACGATAAAACTGCTGTTTTAAACTAGCAAAACCAAGAAAACGCTGTTTTCAACAATCTAAACTGACGTATTTAAAATGCTGTTTTAAACTTGCAAAAACATAGAAAAAGCTGTTTTGAACTATCCAAACGGACAAATTCATGTTTCTTTCGTGCGAAACGGTGATTTATGAGAAATGACGATAAGATTGCTGTTTTAAACTTGCAAAAACATAGAAAAACGCTGTTTTCAACTATTCAAACTGATAAATTCATGTTTCTTTCGTGCGAAACGGCGATTCATGAGAAATGGCGAAAAAATTATTGTTTTATACTTGCAAAAACATAGAAAAACGCTGTTTTTAACTGTACAAACTGATAAATTCATGTTTCTTTCGTGCGAAACGGCGATTTATGAGAAATTACGATAAAATTTAACTTGCAAAAACATAGATAAACGTTGTTTTCAACTATTCAAACTGACAAATTTATGTTTCTTCCGTGCGAAACGGCGATTTATGAAAAATGACGATAAAATTGCTGTTTTAAACTTGCAAAAACATAGAAATACGCTGTTTTCAACTATTCAAACTGATAAATTCATGTTACTTTCGTGCGAAACGGCGATTTATGAGAAATGACGATAAAATTGCTGTTTTAAACTTGCAAAAACATAGAAAAACGCTTTTTTCAACTATTCAAACTGATAAATTCATGTTTCTTTCGTTAGAAACTGTGCATTTTTGTGAAATCACGATAAAACTGCTGTTTTAAACTAGCAAAACCAAGAAAACGCTGTTATCAACAATCTAAACTGACGTATTTAAAATGCTGTTTTAAACTTGCAAAAAAAAGAAAACGCTGTTTTGAACTGACTAATTCATATTTCTTTCGTGCGAAACGGCGATTTATGAGAAATGACGATAAGATTGCTGTTTTAAACTTGCAAAAACATAGAAAAACGCTGTTTTCAACTATTCAAACTGATAAATTCATGTTTCTTTCGTTCGAAACGGTGGATTTTTGTGAAATCACGATAAAACTGCTGTTTTAAACTAGCAAAACCAAGAAAACGCTGTTTTCAACAATCTAAACTGACGTATTTAAAATGCTGTTTTAAACTTGCAAAAACATAGAAAAACGTTGTTTTTAACTATTCAAACTGATAAATTCATGTTTCTTTCGTTCGAAACGGTGGATTTTTGTGAAATCACGATAAAACTGCTGTTTTAAACTAGCAAAACCAAGAAAACGCTGTTTTCAACTATTCAAACTGATAAATTCATGTTTCTTTCGTTCGAAACGGTGGATTTTTGTGAAATCACGATAAAACTGCTGTTTTAAACTAGCAAAACCAAGAAAACGCTGTTTTCAACAATCTAAACTGACGTATTTAAAATGCTGTTTTAAACTTGAAAAAACATAGAAAACGCTGTTTTGAACTATCCAAACGGACAAATTCATGTTTTTTTCGTGTGAAACGGCGATTTATAAGAAATGACGATAAAATTGCTGTTTTAAACTTGCAAAAACATAGAAAAACGCTGTTTTCAACTATTCAAACTGATAAATTCATGTTTCTTTCGCGCGAAACGGCGATTTATGAGAAATGACGATAAAATTGCTGTTTTAAACTTGCAAAAACATAGAAAAACGCTTTTTTCAACTATTCAAACTGATAAATTCATGTTTCTTTCGTTAGAAACGGTGCATTTTTGTGAAATCACGATAAAACTGCTGTTTTAAACTAGCAAAACCAAGAAAACGCTGTTTTCAACAATCTAAACTGACGTATTTAAAATGCTGTTTTAAACTTGCAAAAAAAAGAAAACGCTGTTTTGAACTGACAAATTCATATTTCTTTCGTGCGAAACGGCGATTTATGAGAAATGACGATAAGATTGCTGTTTTAAACTTGCAAAAACATAGAAAAACGCTGTTTTCAACTATTCAAACTGATAAATTCATGTTTCTTTCGTTCGAAACGGTGGATTTTTGTGAAATCACGATAAAACTGCTGTTTTAAACTAGCAAACCCAAGAAAACGCTGTTTTCAACAATCTAAACTGATGTATTTAAAATGCTGTTTTAAACTTGCAAAAACATAGAAAAACGCTGTTTTTAACTATTCAAACTGATAAATTCATGTTTCTTTCGTGCGAAACGGCGATTTATGAGAAATGACGATAAAATTTAACTTGCAAAAACATAGAAAAACGCTGTTTTCAACTATTCAAACTGATAAATTAATGTTTCTTTCGTTCGAAACGGTGGATTTTTGTGAAATCACGATAAAACTGCTGTTTTAAACTAGCAAAACCAAGAAAACGCTGTTTTCAACAATCTAAACTGACGTATTAAAAATGCTGTTTTAAACTTGCAAAAACATAGAAAAACGCTGTTTTTAACTATTCAAACTGATAAATTCATGTTTCTTTCGTGCGAAACGGCGATTTATGAGAAATGACGATAAAATTTAACTTGCAAAAACATAGAAAAACGCTGTTTTCAACTATTCAAACTGACAAATTCATGATTCTTCCGTGCGAAACGGCGATTTATGAGAAATGACGATAAAATTGCTGTTTTCAACTTGCAAAAACATAGAAAAACCCTTTTTTCAACTATTCAAACTGATAAATTCATGTTTCTTTCGTTCGAAACGGTGGATTTTTGTGAAATCACGATAAAACTGCTGTTTTAAACTAGCAAAACCAAGAAAACGCTGTTTTCAACAATCTAAACTGACGTATTTAAAATGCTGTTTTAAACTTGAGAAAACATAGAAAAAGCTGTTTTGAACTATCCAAACTGACAAATTCATGTTTCTTTCGTGCGAAACGGCGATTTATGAGAAATGACAATAAAATTGCTGTTTTAACCTTGCAAAGACAGAAAAACGCTGTTTTGAACTATATAAACTGATAAATTCATGTTTCTTTCGTTTAAATCGGCGGATTTTTGTGAAATCACGATAAAACTGCTGTTTTAAACTAGCAAAACCAAGAAAACGCTGTTTTCAACAATCTAAACTGACGTATTTAAAATGCTGTTTTAAACTTGCAAAAACATAGAAAACGCTGTTTTGAACTATCCAAACGGACAAATTCATGTTTCTTTCGTGCGAAACGGCGATTTATGAGAAATGACGATAAAATTGCTGTTTTAAACTTGCAAAAACATAGAAAAACGCTTTTTTCAACTATTCAAACTGATAAATTCATGTTTCTTTCGTTAGAAACGGTGCATTTTTGTGAAATCACGATAAAACTGCTGTTTCAAACTAGCAAAACCAAGAAAACGCTGTTTTCAACAATCTAAACTGACGTATTTAAAATGCTGTGTTAAACTTGCAAAAAAAAGAAAACGCTGTTTTGAACTGACAAATTCATATTTCTTTTGTGCGAAACGGCGATTTATGAGAAATGACGATAAGATTGCTGTTTTAAACTTGCAAAACCATAGAAAAACGCTGTTTTCAACTATTCAAACTGATAACATCATGTATCTTTCGTTCGAAACGGTGGATTTTTGTGAAATCACGATAAAACGGCTGTTTCAAACTAGCAAAACCAAGAAAACGCTGTTTTCAACAATCTAAACTGACGTATTTAAAATGCTGTTTTAAACTTGCAAAAACATAGAAAAACGCTGTTTTTAACTATTCAAACTGATAAATTCATGTTTCTTTCGTTCGAAACGGTGGATTTTTGTGAAATCACGATAAAACTGCTGTTTTAAACTTGCAAAACCAAGAAAAAGCTGTTTTCAACAATCTAAACTGACGTTTTTAAAATGCTGTTTTAAAGTTGCAAAAACATAGAAAACGCTGTTTTGAACTACCCAAACTGACAAATTTATGTTTCTTTCGTGCGAAACGGTGATTTATGAGAAATGACGATAAAATTGCTGTTTTCAACTTGCAAAAACATAGAAAAACACTGTTTTCAACTATTCAAACTGATAAATTCATGTTTCATTTGTTCGAAACGGTGGATTTTTGTGAAATCACGATAAAACTGCTGTTTTAAACTAGCAAAACCAAGAAAACGCTGTTTTCAACAATCTAAACTGACGTATTTAAAATGCTGTTTTAAACTTGCAAAAACATAGAATAAGCTGTTTTGAACTATCCAAACTGACAAATTCATGTTTCTTTCGTGTGAAACGGCGATTTATGGGAAATGACAATAAAATTTCTGTTTTAACCTTGCAAAGACAAAAAAAAAAATCTGTTTTGAATTATATAAACTGATAAATTCATGTTTCTTTCGTTTAAATCGGCGGATTTTTGTGAAATCACGATAAAACTGCTGTTTTAAACTAGCAAAACCAAGAAATTGCCGTTTTCAACAAACTAAACTGACGTATTTAAAATGCTGTTTTAAACTTGCAAAAACATAGAAAACGCTGTTTTGAACTATCCAAACGGACAAATTCATGTTTCTTTCGTTCGAAACGGTGATTTATGAGAAATGACGATAAGTATGCTGTTTTAAACTTGCAAAAACATAGAAAAACGCTGTTTTCAACTATTCAAACTGATAAATTCATGTTTCTTTCGTGCGAAACGGCGATTTATGAGAAATGACGGTAAAATTGCTGTTTTAAACTTGCAAAAACATAGAAAAACGCTTTTTTCAACTATTCAAACTGATAAATTCATGTTTCTTACGTTAGAAACGGTGCTTTTATGTGAAATCACGATAAAACTGCTGTTTTAAACTAGCAAAACCAAGAAAACGCTGTTTTCAACAATCTAAACTGACGTATTTAAAATGCTGTTTTAAACTTGCAAAAACATAGAAAAACGCTGTTTTTAACTATTCATACTGATAAATTCATGTTTCTTTCGTTAGAAACGGTGCATTTTTGTGAAATCACGATAAAACTGCTGTTTTAAACTAGCAAAACTAAGAAAACGCTGTTTTCAACAATCTAAACTGAAGTATTTAATATGCTGTTTTAAACTTGCAAAAAAAAGAAAATGCTGTTTTGAACTGACAAATTCATATTTCTTTCGTGGGAAACGGCGATTTATGAGAAATGACGATAAGATTGCTCTTTTAAACTTGCAAAAACATAAAAAAACGCTGTTTTCAACTATTCAAACTGATAAATTCATGTTTCTTTCGTTCGAAACGGTGGATTTTTGTGAAATCACGATAAAAATGCTGTTTTAAACTAGCAAAACCAAGAAAACGCTGTTTTCAACAATCTAAACTGACGTTTTTAAAATGCTGTTTTAAAGTTGCAAAAACATAGAAAACGCTGTTTTGAACTACCCAAACTGACAAATTTATGTTTCTTTCGGGCGAAACGGCAATTTATGAGAAATGACGATAAAATTGCTGTTTTCAACTTGCAAAAACATAGAAAAACCCTGTTTTCAACTATTCAAACTGATAAATTCATGTTTCATTTGTTCGAAACGGTGGATTTTTGTGAAATCACGATAAAACTGCTGTTTTAAACTAGCAAAACCAGGAAAACGCTGTTTTCAACAATCTAAACTGACGTATTTAAAATGCTGTTTTAAACTTGCAAAAACATAGAAAAAGCTGTTTTGAACTATCCAAACTGACAAATTCATGTTTCTTTCGTGCGAAACGGCGATTTATGAGAAATGACCATAAAATTGCTGTTTTAACCTTGCAAAGACATAGAAAAACGCTGTTTTGAACTATATAAACTGATAAATTCATGTTTAAATCGGCAGATTTTTGTGAAATCACGATAAAACTGCTGTTTTAAACTAGCAAAACCAAGAAAACGCTGTTTTCAACAATCTAAACTGACGTATTTAAAATGCTGTTTTAAACCTGCAAAAACATAGAAAACGCTGTTTTGAACTATCCAAACGGACAAATTCATGTATCTTTCGTGCGAAACGGTGATTTATAAGAAATGACGATAAGATTGCTGTTTTAAACTTGCAAAAACATAGAAAAACGCTGTTTTCAACTATTCAAACTGATAAATTCATGTTTCTTTCGTGCGAAACGGCGATTTATGAGAAATGATGATAAGATTGCTGTTTAAACTTGCAAAAACATATAAAAACGCTGTTTTCAATATTCAAACTGATAAATTCATGTTTCTTTCGTTCGAAACGGTGGATTTTTGTGAAATCTCGATAAAATTCCTGTTTTAAACTTGCAAAAACATAGAAAAACGCTGTTTTCAATATTCAAACTGATAAATTCATGTTTCTTTCGTTCGAAACGGTGGATTTTTGTGAAATCTCGATAAAATTCCTGTTTTAAACTTGCAAAAACATAGAAAAACGCTTTTTTCAACTATTCAAACTGATAAATTCATGTTTCTTACGTTAGAAACGGTGCATTTTTGTGAAATCACGATAAAACTGCTGATTTAAACTTGCAAAAACATAGAAAAACGCTATTTTCAATTACTCAATAGTTATATCACGAGTGCTAAGAATTTAATCGAATAAATTTGACATGTCTAGCTTATGCGGTCTCGGGATTTTTTCAAATTATTATGTACTCAAACACTTTTTTTAAAAGCAAAATTTTTTAAATAAGCTAGACATCAAATTTAATCGATTAAATTCTTTAGCACGAGGGGTATATGTCAAGATTATTTCATGAATTCATAGCTTAAACTTCAACATTTGCCGAAGAAATTGAACTAAAACGTTGATTTTGACTCATTTTCACATAAATAATTCGGTACACTCATAAACAAAAAGCACCGTAAAATTATGTTGTTGTAGTGTAACTATAGCAAATTGATTGTTTTTCTTTTTATTTGTCAAATAAATGTCAAAAATTTGTAAATAAAAATAGCTTGAATTGAATAATTCAGCATGTTTAAAGATATAGAATACTAGTAAAACTAAAAAACATGTATGTATCTTGCTTCTGCAACTAATTATCCAGCTAAATATGCCTTCAAAATATTAAAAATTTGCATATAAAAGCTAGCTTCAATTTACTCGCGAATAAACAGCATGGTGCTGTTTATTCACTTATCTAAAATGCACAACAATGGAAAATGAGACATTCTGATTGGTCAAATTTGTAATGAGTGAAATAATCAAACTAATAAATTAATGTTTCTTTCGTTCGAAACGGTGGATTTTTGTGAAATCACGATAAAACTGCTGTTTTAAATTAGCAAAACCAAGAAAACGCTGTTTTCAACAATCTGAACTGACGTATATAAAATGCTGTTTAAAACTTGCAAAAACATAGAAAAACGCTGTTTTCAACTATTCAAACTGACAAATTCATGTTTCTTCCGTGTGAAACGGCGATTTATGAGAAATAACAATTAAATTGCTGTTTTAAACTTGCAAAAACATAGAAAAACGCTATTTTCAACTATTCAAACAGATAAATTTATGTTTCTTTCGTGCGGACCGGCGATTTATGAGAAATGACGATAAAATTGCTGTTTTAAACTTGCAAAAACATAGAAAAACGCTTTTTTCAACTATTCAAACTGATAAATTCATGTTTCTTTCGTTCTAAACGGTGGATTTTTGTAAAATCACGATAAAACTGCTGTTTTAAACTAGCAAAACCAAGAAAACGCTGTTTTCAACAATCTAAACTGACGTATTTAAAATGCTGTTTTAAACTTGCAAAAACATAGAAAACGCTGTTTTGAACTATCCAAACTGACAAATTCATTTTTCTTTCGTGCGAAACGGCGATTTATGAGAAATGACGGTAAGATTGCTGTTTTAAACTTGCAAAAACATAGAAAAACGCTGTTTTCAACTATTCAAACTGATAAATTCATGTTTCTTTCGTGCGAAACGGCGATTTATGAGAAATGACGATAAAATTGCTGTTTTAAACTTGCAAAAACATAGAAAAACGCTTTTTTCAACTATTCGAACTGATAAATTCATGTTTCTTTCGTTAGAAACGGTGCATTTTTGTGAAATCACAATAAAACTGCTGTTTTAAACTAGCAAAACCAAGAAAACGCTGTTTTCAACAATCCAAACTGACGTATTTAAAATGCTGTTTTAAACTTGCAAAAAAAAGAAAACGCTGTTTTGAACTGACAAATTCATATTTCTTTCGTGTGAAACGGCGATTTATGAGAAATGACGATAAGATTGCTGTTTTAAACTTGCAAAAACATAGAAAAACGCTGTTTTCAACTATTCAAACTGATAAATTCATGTTTCTTTCGTTCGAAACGGTGGATTTTTGTGAAATCACGATAAAACTGCTGTTTTAAACTAGCAAAACCAAGAAAACACTGTTTTCAACAATCTAAACTGACGTATTTAAAATGCTGTTTTAAACTTGCAGAAACTCAGAAAACGCTGTTTTGAAATATCCAAACTGACAAATTCATATTTCTTTCGTGCGAAACGGCGATTTATGAGAAATGACGATAAAATTGCTGTTTTAAACTTGCAAAAACATAGAAAAACGCTGTTTTCAACTATTCAAACTGATAAATTCATGTTTCTTTCGTTCGAAACGGTGGATTTTTGTGAAATCACGATAAAACTGCTGTTTTAAACTAGCAAAACCAAGAAAACGCTGTTTTCAACAATCTAAACTGACGTATTTAAAATGCTGTTTTAAACTTGCAAAAACATAGAAAACGCTGTTTTGAACTATCCAAACTGACAAATTCATTTTTCTTTCGTGCGAAACGGCGATTTATGAGAAATGACGGTAAGATTGCTGTTTTAAACTTGCAAAAACATAGAAAAACGCTGTTTTCAACTATTCAAACTGATAAATTCATGTTTCTTTCGTGCGAAACGGCGATTTATGAGAAATGACGATAAAATTGCTGTTTTAAACTTGCAAAAACATAGAAAAACGCTTTTTTCAACTATTCGAACTGATAAATTCATGTTTCTTTCGTTAGAAACGGTGCATTTTTGTGAAATCACAATAAAACTGCTGTTTTAAACTAGCAAAACCAAGAAAACGCTGTTTTCAACAATCCAAACTGACGTATTTAAAATGCTGTTTTAAACTTGCAAAAAAAAGAAAACGCAGTTTTGAACTGACAAATTCATATTTCTTTCGTGTGAAACGGCGATTTATGAGAAATGACGATAAGATTGCTGTTTTAAACTTGCAAAAACATAGAAAAACGCTGTTTTCAACTATTCAAACTGATAAATTCATGTTTCTTTCGTTCGAAACGGTGGATTTTTGTGAAATCACGATAAAACTGCTGTTTTAAACTAGCAAAACCAAGAAAACGCTGTTTTCAACAATCTAAACTGACGTATTTAAAATGCTGTTTTAAACTTGCAGAAACTCAGAAAACGCTGTTTTGAAATATCCAAACTGACAAATTCATATTTCTTTCGTGCGAAACAGCGATTTATGAGAAATGACGATAATATTGCTGTTTTAAACTTGCAAAAACATAGAAAAACGCTGTTTTCAACTATTCAAACTGATAAATTCATGTTTCTTTCGTGCGAAACGGCGATTTATGAGAAATGACGATAAAATTGCTGTTTTAAACTTGCAAAAACATAGAAAAACGCTTTTTTCAACTATTCGAACTGATAAATTTATGTTTCTTTCGTTAGAAACGGTGCATTTTTGTGAAATTACAATAAAACTGCTGTTTTAAACTAGCAAAACCAAGAAAACGCTGTTTTCAACAATCCAAACTGACGTATTTAAAATGCTGTTTTAAACTTGCAAAAAAAAAGAAAACGCTGTTTTGAACTGACAAATTCATATTTCTTTCGTGTTAAACGGCGATTTATGAGAAATGACGATAAGATTGCTGTTTTAAACTTGCAAAAACATAGAAAAACGCTGTTTTCAACTATTCAAACTGATAAATTCATGTTTCTTTCGTTCGAAACGGTGGATTTTTGTGAAATCACGATAAAACTGCTGTTTTAAACTAGCAAAACCAAGAAAACGCTGTTTTCAACAATCTAAACTGACGTATTTAAAATGCTGTTTTAAACTTGCAGAAACTCAGAAAACGCTGTTTTGAAATATCCAAACTGACAAATTCATATTTCTTTCGTGCGAAACGGCGATTTATGAGAAATGACGATAATATTGCTGTTTTAAACTTGCAAAAACATAGAAAAACGCTGTTTTTAAACTATTCAAACTGATAAATTCATGTTTCTTTCGTTCGAAACGGTGGATTTTTGTGAAATCACGATAAAACTGCTGTTTTAAACTAGCAAAACCAAGAAACCGCTGTTTTCAACAATCTAAACTGACGTATTTAAAATGCTGTTTTAAACTTGCAAAAACATAGAAAAACGCTGTTTTCAACTATTCAAACTGACAAATGTTTCTTCCGTGCGAAAGGGCAATTTATGAGAAATGACGATAAAATTTAACTTGCAAAAACATAGAAAAACGCTGTTTTCAACTATTCAAACTGACAAATTCATGTTTCTTCCATGTGAAACGGCGATTTATGAAAAATAACGATTAAATTGATGTTTTAAACTTGTAAAAACATAGAAAAACGCTATTTTCAACTATTCAAACAGATAAATTCATGTTTCTTTCGTGCGAAACTTCGATTTATGAGAAATGACGATAAAATTGCTGTTTTAAACTTGCAAAAACATAAAAAAACGCTTTTTTCAACTATTCAAACTGATAAATTCATATTTCTTTCGTTCTAAACGGTGGATTTTTGTGAAATCACGATAAAACTGCTGTTTTAAACTAGCAAAACCAAGAAAACGCTGTTTTCAACAATCTAAACTGACGTATTTAAAATGCTGTTTTAAACTTGCAGAAACATAGAAAACGCTGTTTTGAACTATCCAAACTGACAAATTCATTTTTCTTTCGTGCGAAACGGCGATTTATGAGAAATGACGATAAAATTGCTGTTTTAAACTTGCAAAAACATAGAAAAACGCTTTTTTCAACTATTCAAACTGATAAATTCATGTTTCTTTCGTTAGAAATGGTGCATTTTTGTGAAATCACAATAAAACTGCTGTTTTAAACTAGCAAAACCAAGAAAACGCTGTTTTCAACAATCCAAACTGACGTATTTAAAAATGCTGTTTTAAACTTGCAAAAAAAAGAAAACGCTGTTTTGAACTGACAAATTCATATTTCTTTCGTGTGAAACGGCGATTTATGAGAAATGACGATAAGATTGCTGTTTTAAACTTGCAAAAACATAGAAAAACGCTGTTTTCAACTATTCAAACTGATAAATTCATGTTTCTTTCGTTCGAAACGGTGGATTTTTGTGAAATCACGATAAAACTGCTGTTTTAAACTAGCAAAACCAAGAAAACGCTATTTTCAACAATCTAAACTGACGTATTTAAAATGCTGTTTTAAACTTGCAGAAACTCAGAAAACGCTGTTTTGAAATATCCAAACTGACAAATTCATATTTCTTTCGTGCGAAACGGCGATTTATGAGAAATGACGATAAGATTGCTGTTTTAAACTTGCAAAAACATAGAAAAACGCTGTTTTCAACTATTCAAACTGATAAATTCATGTTTCATTCGTTCGAAACGGTGCATTTTTGTGAAATCACGATAAAACTGCTGATTTAAACTTGCAAAAACATAGAAAAACGCTATTTTCAATTACTCAAACTAATAAATTAGTGTTTCTTTCGTTCGAAACGGTGGATTATTGTGAAATTACGATAAAACTGCTGTTTTAAACTAGCAAAACCAAGAAACCGCTATTTCCAACAATCTAAACTGACGTATTTAAAATGCTGTTTTAAACTTGCAAAAACATAGAAAAACGCTGTTTTCAACTATTCACACTGACAAATTCATGTTTCTTCCGTGTGAAACGGCGATTTATGAGAAATAACGATTAAATTGCTGTTTTAAACTTGCAAAAACATAGAAAAACGCTATTTTCAACTATTCAAACAGATAAATTCATGTTTCTTTCGTGCGAAACTTCGATTTATGAGAAATGACGATAAAATTGCTGTTTTAAACTTGCAAAAACATAGAAAAACGCTTTTTTCAACTATTCAAACTGATAAATTCATGTTTCTTACGTTCTAAACGGCGGATTTTTGTGAAATCACGATAAAACTGCTGTTTTAAACTAGCAAAACCAAGAAAACGCTGTTTTCAACAATCTAAACTGACGTATTTAAAATGCTGTTTTAAACTTGCAAAAACATAGAAAACGCTGTTTTGAACTATCCAAACGGACAAATTTATGTTTCTTTCGTGCGAAACGGCGATTTATGAGAAATGACGATAAAATTGCTATTTTAAACTTGCAAAAACATAGAATAACGCTGTTTTCAACTATTCAAACTGATAAATTCATGTTTCTTTCGTTAGAAACGGTGCATATTTGTGAAATCACGATAAAATTGCTGTTTTAAACTAGCAAAACCAAGAAAACGCTGTTTTCAACAATCTAAACTGACGTATTTAAAATGCTGTTTTAAACTTGCAAAAAAAAGAAAACTTTGTTTTGAACTGACAAATTCATATTTCTTTCTTGCGAAACGGCGATTTGTGAGAAATGACGATAAGATTGCTATTTTAAACTTGCAAAAACATAGAATAACGCTGTTTTCAACTATTCAAACTGATAAATTCATGTTTCTTTCGTTCGAAACGGTGGATTTTTGTGAAATCACGATAAAACTGCTGTTTTAAACTAGCAAAACAAAGAAAACGCTGTTTTCAACAATCTAAACTGACGTATTTAAAATGCTGTTTTAAACTTGCAAAAACATAGAAAACGCTGTTTTGAACTATCCAAACTGACAAATTCATGTTTCTTTCGTGCGAAACGGCGATTTATGAGAAATGACGATAAAATTGCTATTTTAAACTTGCAAAAACATAGAATAACGCAGTTTTCAACTATTCAAACTGATAAATTCATGTTTCTTTCGTTCGAAACGGTGGATTTTTGTGAAATCACGATAAAACTGCTGTTTTAAACTAGCAAAACCAAGAAAACGCTGTTTTCAACAATCTAAACTGACGTATTTAAAATGCTGTTTTAAACTTGCAGAAACATAGAAAACGCTGTTTTGAACTATCCAAACTGACAAATTCATTTTTCTTTCGTGCGAAACGGCGATTTATGAGAAATGACCGTAAGATTGCTGTTTTAAACTAGCAAAAACATAGAAAAACGCTTTTTTCAACTATTCAAACTGATAAATTCATGTTTCTTTCGTTCGAAACGGTGGATTTTTGTGAAATCACGATAAAACTGCTGTTTTAAACTAGCAAAACCAAGAAAACGCTGTTTTCAACAATCTAAACTGACGTATTTAAAATGCTGTTTTAAACTTGCAAAAACATAGAAAACGCTGTTTTGAACTACCCAAACTGACAAATTTATGTTTCTTTCGTGCGAAACGGCGATTTATGAGAAATGACGATAAAATTGCTGTTTTAAACTTGCAAAAACATAGAAAAACCCTGTTTTCAACTATTCAAACTGATAAATTCATGTTTCTTTCGTGCGAAACGGTGATTTATGAGAAATGACGATAAGATTGCTGTTTTAAACTTGCAAAAACATAGAAAAACGCTGTTTTCAACTATTCAAACTGATAAATTCATGTTTCTTTCGTGCAAAACGGCGACTCATGAGAAATGGCAATAAAATTGCTGTTTTAAACTTGCAAAAACATAGAAAAACGCTGTTTTCAACTGTACAAACTGATAAATTCATGTTTCTTTTGTGCGAAACGGCGATTTATGAGAAAAGACGATAAAATTTAACTTGCAAAAACATAGAAAAACGCTGTTTTCAACTATTCAAACTGATAAATTCATGTTTCTTTCGTTCGAAACGGTAGATTTTTGTGAAATCACGATAAAACTGCTGTTTTAAACTAGCAAAACCAAGAAAACGCTGTTTTCAACAATCTTAACTGACGTATTTAAAATGCTGTTTTAAACTTGCAGAAACTCAGAAAACGCTGTTTTGAAATATCCAAACTGACAAATTCATATTTCTTTCGTGCGAAACGGCAATTTATGAGAAATGACGATAAGATTGCTGTTTTAAACTTGCAAAAACATAGAAAACGCTGTTTTCAACTATTCAAACTGATAAATTCATGTTTCTTTCGTTCGAAACGGTGGATTTTTGTGAAATCTCGATAATATTCCTGTTTTAAACTTGCAAGAACATAGAAAAACGCTTTTTTCAACTATTCAAACTGATAAATTCATGTTTCTTTCGTTAGAAACGGTGCATTTTTGTGAAATCACGATAAAACTGCTGTTTTAAACTTGCAAAAACATAGAAAAACGCTATTTTCAATTACTCAAACTAATAAATTAATGTTTCTTTCTTTCGAAACGGTAGACTTTTGTGAAATCACGATAAAACTGCTGTTTTAAACTATCAAAACCAAGAAAACGCTGTTTTCAACAATCTAAACTGACGTATTTAAAATGCTATTTTAAACTTGCAAAAACATAGAAAAACGCTGTTTTCAACTATTCAAACTGATAAATTCATGTTTCTTTCGTGCGAAACGGCGATTTATGAGAAATGACGATAAAATTGCTGTTTTAAACTTGCAAAAACATAGAAAAACGCTGTTTTCAACTATTCAAACTGACAAATTCATGTTTCTTCCGTGCGAAATGACGATTTATGAGAAATGACGATTAAATTTAACTTGCAAAAACATAGAAAAACGCTGTTTTCAACTATTCAAACTGACAAATTCATGTTTCTTCCGTGCGAAACGGCGATTTATGAGAAATGACGATAAAATTGCTGTTTTAAACTTGCAAAAACATAGAAAAACGCTGTTTTCAACTATTCAAACTGACAAATTCATGTTTCTTTCGTGCGAAACGGCGATTTATGAGAAATGACGATAAAATTGCTGTTTTAAACTTGCAAAAACATAGAAAAACGCTTTTTTTCAACTATTCAAACTGAAAAATTTATGTTTCTTTCGTGCGAAATGGCGATTTATGAGAAATGACGATAAAATTGCTGTTTTAAACTTGCAAAAACATAGAAAAACGCTGTTTTCAATTATT